>JAQIXC010000017.1:0-82250 GCA_034697605.1 Metabelba pulverosa
GAATTCGACGTTTGGCTAATGCTATTGATTTGATTGTTTCAATTAAAAGCAATGCTGTATTGAAATCAATGCGAACGCGATCTCATAGCGCGATAAATAAAACTCATACCTCTATTAAGTAACTTATTGCGAGATATATATTCCGAAAAAGCTGTAATCAATATTAAATAAACAACATTATTTTAAGAACAGTTTTTCGGAATAAATTTGTCATTAGTATTATTAGTATCACATTTATTATAAATATTAATATTTAAACTTAATTTAGATAGCTTAAAATTTAGACATTTCGTTGCTTTTCATTATATTACTTGTTTAATAAATAATATATTACTTCAAGTTTAATAAAGAATCTTATGATTCTATAAGTACACATAATTATTCATATTATTTAAGTTAATACAATAAATACATGGAATTTGCAATAATTGTCAGTTATTTATAAAACAAGCAATTACAATTATAATTTTAGCCTGTTTATAAAACTTTAAAAAATACCAAGCGTCTAAAATATTTTAATTTGAGCTAATTATATTTTTTAATTTAAATATAACACAAATAAAATAATTGTAACGCAATTAATATTTATTAATCGAATAAATATTATTGGTTTTATTTAGAATGTGTAAATTTGTAAAATTAATTTTAAATAAATTGATGAATATTTAGCAAAAATGGATATAAATTTCAGGTCATTGCAGTTATCAAGGTAAAACTTAATATTATTTGATTTTATTCAATGAGAATCAGTGCATTCGATAATCTTATAAAATGTAAATAAAACCAAACATTTTGTTAATTTATATGTTTGTCAGTTAAGGAAATACTTTTTAAATATTAAAATTTCGGCACAAATTGAAAAAAATTATCATTAGCAAGCTTGATTAAATGACATAATCATTTTACTTTTGAATTCTTAACTATACTAAAACTTTTGCTTAATTAAAAATTGTATCTTATCAAAATACCAATTAAATTATAAGTTAGATTTTAGTTTTATTTATTAAATAAAACTTAAATATATTAATACAAATACAATACACATCTGAATGATTTCTTTCAAATGATTTTAAAGTATCTAATAGTCACTAAACCATATAAATTATTTAAATTTTAAAAATAAAAACCTCTTTTTTTTTAATAAGACAATATAAATTCAGCATACTTAAACATAAATGCAAAAATGTATTTTAAAATACTCGGAATAAATACTTAACGATTGAATCGTGAATTCGATATATTTTTCTGTATTTGAGTTCAAGTTTACTTTGAATTTAAAAATTGTTTGCTTTGTAATTGAAATGCATTTAAAAATTTTTTGTTTATTTCATATTTAAGATTGTTATATAAGAATTAATAAATACAAATAATTTTAAATGAATATGTTTGTTTTATTAGACAAAACGTTTAAAGCTCCTGTATAATGCATGAATTTCGGAGATGCACAGTTTGAAATTAAATATTTAGCTTGAGTATTATAAAACACTTCTTTGATAATAAATTAAATTGTAAAATTTGTTTAATGAGTAATATGCAATTTAAAATTGAGCAAATGATAAAAAATGTTCTGTAAATGAATATTTTATAATTAAAAAGTACAACTAGAATAATTTTAAAAGTTTGCAGATTTCGTTTAATGTTTTAATTAAAATTAATTAGACTTGACAAAATTAGTATAAAAAAGATAAGCTTAAAGTTATGTAGAAACGAAAGCCCTTTTCCTCATCCCTGCACAGGCAGTAAAGGGACTCCTTTTCAATGATTTGACTTGAATTGGAAAAAAGGCAAACATTTTGTAGAATACGCTAAACGCCTGAAGCGCTAACTCTGTCCCACATTAACGCGAGGCATGAGTTCTGCCAAAAGTCTGTTTCGCCGAACACTCTCTGACGAGTGAACACACTCTCCAATCCTCCCAATAGTGCCTCGAATTTCTAGCAAACATTTTAAAGTTACCTTTTTTCTCGGTTTCTATTAAATGTTTTTACTTTTTCTAATTAATAACTAATGTCACTATAATATTCACTTTATTCAAGGTTTGAGTGAAGAAATCAAATGATTGAGAATATGTTTATGAATAGCAAATGTGAATTAAAAGCATTGAAACAAATATTTAAGAAAAGTTTTCTCTGCATTCGATTCGCAAATTCTGTTTGAAAGAGTGCACTAAAAGATGGATAGATTTGTGTGTTTTCTGTTGCAAATATGCCGATTGAGCCGATTATAACTGTATGAAACAATTTGTGCGTTTGATTGCTTCAAATTCGATGCAATGGTTGATATTTATCAGTCATTTTTGGACGGATTAAACCAAATCCAGAGTACGAGAAGTCGTTTGCAGTCCTGGAGAACGCTTTCGATTGTGAGTTACAGTACTCTCGACGCTCTATCACTCGCTTTCTTATCTAATACTTTATTACTATTATTGCCATTATTTTTATGTTCTCTTTATTATCCTCATTGATATAAGGATCATGCTGTTTCACAATCAGATTTAGTTGTGAAATGAAATTTTTTAAAATAAAATACACAGCTAAATAATATAATATTAAAACAATTTCAAAAAGTTTAAAAGTTAAAACAGTACAAAGCAATAATAATATTTTTTTATGTTATGCTTATTATAATATTATTAGCAAAAATTACACTGTAACAAGTTTTAGTAAATTTTATTTGGTTATGATTGTTATTAAGAAATTTGTTGCTAAACAATATAAAATAAAAACAATAATATTTAAATTATATTTATTAAATAAAAATACATATAATTATTATATATTTTTATTCTGTGTTACAATCAAATAGTTAATTCAACATGAGACAATTACTAACTTAATAAGTTTGTCTATTTTGCATTTAATTATACAGTAATGCTGCTTGTTTTCATAGATATTAAAATTGACTAAGCAAAATTTCCAATTTTATACAATTTTCCAATAAATATTTTATGATTTAAGCGGATATAATCAAATGCAATTTTATACAATTTAATAACTTAAAATTAATATAAATGTGTATATTTGAAACATTTGCCATATTTTATAAAGTTTTGTATTTTTAAAACTAATTTTAATTTTTATTAATCTAAAGAATTTAAAACGTTTAATCAGGTATTTTTTATCAAATAATCTTCCAATTGTAAGTTACAAAAAATACAAGGTTCATGCTAGAAAAAATATAAGTGTCTCTCATTGAAATATTTTGAATTTTTTATTTTTTAAAATTAAACTCTTATTTTCAATGAAAAAAATGCACAGTTTACTATATTATAAATCACTATTGAGGACTTTTTGATACCTTTTATTTGTAATTCTTAATAATTACACTCTATATATCTTAGGCATGATATTTTTTTTATTTAACTTCTGTTCTCCTTCACTTATTGTACACAAAAATAGCCTGGCTATTTTTTTACTAGAAGGAATGTATAAACGAATGTTCTTCTCTCCTTGTTACTCAGCATGGAAATGAATAAATGTATTTAATTCTATATAAATTCATAAAACATAATAATTATAAGATTAAAATACAAAACATACTTTCATTTAAAATTTTACATATAAAATCTATAAGGCATTTATTCAACTTAAACTTACAGTATATTACTAGACTAAATACTACAATCTTGATAAGAAAAAACGGCTTGATATTTCTATAGATTAATCTATTTTTTTTAGCAAATATGTAATTAGAAAATTTTAATCTTTTTAACAGATAATTGAAAATCGTATTCTACCAAGAAAAAATTATTTATTTATTTCATACTCACAGACAATTAATTTAAGTAAACCTCTAAAGAAAATTTTGTTCAAAGTTTGTGACTTAAAAACAACATAATAAAATTTCACTTTTGATATCTATTGACAACTGAATAGTGGAATAATTTTATTAATTGATTTGTATTTTGTATAATTTTGATGAACTCAACATAAGGCAAATAACATGCAAATAATTTCTCTTTAAACCGCAATTTATTATAATAATTTATCAACGAACCTACAAACTTTAACTTGATCAAACAGTATAATATATTAATAATTTAGTTTTGCATTTCTAATGTAACTTAATATGAATTCGAATTATGCCAATAAATGCTAATAAATATAAAATTAAAATTCAATTTCACAAATCAATGAGGAAACTGATTTACATGCTAGTTTTCCTCTTTCGTCGAACAAAATCAGATCTTGAGATAAAGCTGATTGATAATTTTTCACTTTAGAATTAATTATATGATATGACAACAAGAAAAAACACAACATTTAAGATAAAATGCGAATTTGTACATTAAAATTTTTTGTTGACAGGGCCTATCATTCTTAGCGTTGATTCTATTAACCGGAAAATTATATGAAGTCGACAGAGAAGTCAGTTTTTTGAAGTTCGTGTCGAATGAATGGATTCATAACATACCTAAAGATGCAAACAATAGCGTTCTCTCCACTCAAAAGTCATCGAAAGCCTCGCTTTTTCATATCGAAAACTTCAAACATGACATCGATATACTAATCGGTATAAACATTGTTTGCCAAAAAAGTTATTTAAGCATTCATATTTTTTATTTATAGTTCAAAGGCATTAAATTTTTTAAAATCATTAATTTGTATAGTTGAGTTAAACAATAATTAGCTATGTTTAGCTAACTATACAAATTAGATTTGCCTAAAAGCTAAAAATATTGTTTAAGATAAAAGTCATAAGTCTAAAAAACAAATAGGCACAATGAAAATTTATTAGCAAAACAAAGAGAGATATTTAAATTAGATTTAAATAAAAAGAATTTGAATAACGAATAAAAGAATGCGAAAGCATTGCCTGCTTTGCGACCCAAATCCTGCGCTGGTTTTGGTTTGCGATTGCATTTAACGTTTACTTAAATACCTGTCATTTGTTCGGACTGTCGAGCAGTGGAGTTATGGTCCGCACGAACGACACTCATCCTAAGTCTCGTATTCGTATTGGTTTACATAATCAGGTAATTATAATTAGTCTTAATAACTCCAATAACTCGAAAGCATAATGTTATAAATGAAAATAAACTGACACAATTTGGATATGACTTGTTCACCATGCACATAGCTGGGCCTGGATGGCATACGCAGTCAGCGAAACACACAGTTCGGTGAGACTTCACTCGTTTTTAGTTCGAATTAATTATTCAAAATACATGACAATTATCGCTAACCTATTGCTTGAATACTAAACGTTAATTGAAAGTTTGTTATTGTTTTAATTGGCGACAAAAGTTTATGCAGATATTCATGTGATATATTAAGTTAATAAGAATAATTTACAGGAACTGGTGTGACAAATAAAAGTGAAAGTTGATCAGAATTTTTAGTTTTTATTTTTGCATTAATAAAATCTATTTTTGTGCCAAGTTTGTTAGGTTTGTTAGGTTTGTTAGGTTTGTTAGATTTGTTAGGTTTGTTAGTAACTCTCGATTTTTAATCAGTTTAATTGAAATTCATTATAAGAATACTAAATAGTAGTAACCTTTGATTTTTTCTGATTATTTGAAATTAACTACAATTTAATTATAATTGAAAGCAAATTTGTTGAATGTTCTCATTTCCATGATATGTTTTAAAACAAAATTTCTTTTAATTCCAATTTGTATTAATGAAATTCTTTTAGATTAAAAATAATTTATTAATTTAATTTAAGTAAAAGTTTCTTAAATTACTTAACCAATAAACATGATAAAATTAGCATGGAAAATTTAGATTAATTAAAGTGATAAAATTTTAAAAATAATCAGTTAAAATCAAATACTATAAGATCTTAAAGTAATTCAAAAATTTTAATAATTCAATTTTATTTAATATTTGTAAATGTAATTTTGTAAATGTTAATACAAAAACTACGGTAACTTAGCTTGATCTCCTGTTACCAAGCACAATTTATACAATATATTTATTATGTCTTACTAAATTGATGACCAAAAACGAAAATCTCAAAGCATTGTTAATAAACTAACACTAAATATAATTACTCTAAGATATTACCGTATAAGTATAGGCACAGTATTAAACTATTGGGAACAGGTAGTGTAACAAGTAAAATCTATTTTTCTTTAAGGGATAACAAATGGCAGGTGCAATTTTGCTTATATTAAACATCGCAAAATTAATTTTAATAAAAGCAATACAATTTAATTTTTACTGGTTTATTATTTCTGATATTTAACATTTTTAAATGCTAAAGGATCTTTTTGATATTTTTGCATAAGTTTTACTTGTTTTCATATGAAATTCTTTGTCATGTAAAATTTCATGCTTTTCCATGCAAACTAAACTAATTAAATTAATGTAAAATGTATCATGTTTATTTGTAGAGAGATGTATCACTAAAAACAGTGCTATTATTAGCAGTTTTCGCTGCCGTAGACATCGCAGCGAGTGCTGGCTTTGTGATGGTTCGGGTGATTATGGTATGCATTAGTGCTTTACAAAGCAATTGTTGTTTTCTATACTCAAAAAATTCTCCATTTGTTGCTGCGATTAGTATGCAATGAGAGACCACTACTTCCCGAAAGACATGCGGATCCCTCTGGCCTCGACAGAACACGACCAGATGGTGGCGTTCGCTGCACTCAGATTAGCCACACTTAAGGTACACACATTCCTCCCTAAAAGCATTATATCATAACTAGTATTTACAGTGTAATAATTGATACAAATTAAATGAATATGCACATTTAATCAACAGTCGAGCTCTGGAGCGACCGACGTATTCGTGTCAGTCATCGTAGGCTTCCTCACTGGCCTGAGAGTGTATTCGGTGATCTGTGCCGTCTCTTTCTACAGGAAAGTGCGCAAAGGTTTGGCTCGATTTCACTTCAATATCTCAATTAAGAAATACTTTTTAAGCATAAGTTTTTCAAATACTGTTAACTCTATTTCTAGATTCGATCGGAAACAGTGACTATTCGAGTGACAAAACTCAAGTCAAAGATATCGACGATTTCCTCAAACAATCGCCGACTTATGTGTAAGAGTTTCGCGAATTTTCAAAAACAATTTTTCCATTCATTTAATGGTTGAATGAATTAAAAAAGTTATTTTAAAATCTAATTTTCTAACTTCGCTACTGATTTGCAATTGAATTGAATTTTTGTAAAACAATAGAATAGTTTGGAAACAAAATTTTCTCAATTATTATCGACGACTGGTATCTATTTGAGACAATTTTGATATAAATAAAAAATCATTTCTATTATATTGACCCATATTTTTGATTTTGAAAGTTTCTTCGAATTACATCCATAAAAATGAACAAAACGTGAAGGTTTTTACAGTGCAATGTACAATGTAATGCAGGATTATAGCGCAAAGCATAAAATTATCACAAAAATATTTTTGTACAGTATAATTTTGCGCCAAGTGTGGAATAATTTAAATTGATGTTTATGCAATGTAGAAGGACGTGAAGAATTATACTGTATACATATATTTCATAGCATTAGACATAAAAGCATTTAATTGCATAACATATTGAACAGAAATGCATTGAATATTTCAATATTTCATAGTTTAATAAGTTTTGAAATTTTCGATTTGATTTGTAGTCCAAAAGTTCGAGCGCTAAACGCACATAAGGAACGGGAGCACCGGTTCTCGATCACCGGCATCTCCGACATGATCGAGGAGGAGCGCAGCGCCGAACTGAAGATCCAGGCGGCGGACATGCCGGTGCACATGCAGAAGGCGGCCGTCCAGAGCACTACACACGCGATCAAAGTGTACACAACGGAGAAACACATCGCCGAGAGTGTTAAGCAGGACTTCGACCAACTCTACGAACCCACCTGGCACTGCATCGTCGGCCGCAACTGGGGCTCCTGCGTCACCCACTCCAAGGCAAGACCCACCCCTCTCCCCTCTCCCCCACCTCTACTCCGCCGTACCTTACCTTACCTTACCTTTACTGTACGACTTGACCGGCAATTGTTTGCGTTTCGTTGATTACAGGCCTGTTATATACGTTTGCTCTACAAAGACCTCACAATTCTTCTCTACAAATCAACTTAACTTCATAGCAGCCGAACATAAACTCATTGCTAACGCGACGACTATTCGCACCATTCAGACCATTCAGACCCGAATCAGTGCTCAAGGCTTTGAACGCTTTTGAGTTCACAATTCGAAACACATTTCAACAAAACATCCGTTCGTTCTATAAGTCTATAACTAATCGTTAAAAAGCTTTTCAATACAATAAGTGACGAAAATTTTTATTCTTAAAAAATGTGTTGATTTTAAAAATTATATAATTTTATCGCAACTTTATTTCAATGATTGTTATCGTTTGTGAATAGCTTTTTGAATCACTAAATATATATTTTATTTATTAAATTTATTAAGTTTATAGTATTCACAAAATTGTACTGTATAAATCCTTACTTTAAATAAAAAGTTTGCGATTTAAAGTGTTTTCTTTCAAATTGAATTTAAATTTAGTATGTTTTATGCTTAGATTTAGGATTGTAAAAAGTAAGCGGTGTAAAAAAGGGAATGTCAACTGGGAGAGTGGAGTGGCAAAAGAGGGGGCACCCGGGTTTGAACCGGGGACCTCTCGATCTGCAGTCGAATGCTCTACCACTGAGCTATACCCCCTTCGATGGAGTGGTTAGTCTATACGAGTCATAGTCCTCACTCACAAGGCCTTGAAATTCACGTTCGCTTATATAGTGAGAGTGAGAGTCGCGAACACTCATGCATTCGCGACTATGCATAGAATATCATTTTATATACAGTCTAATGGTTTTTCTCTTCAATAATAATTATTCTAATTCAAGAATTGATACAGTTCATAATAAACAAGAAAAGCCTATTTTGCACGATTAGATCGCATATATTTGCATAGTATATACAGCTTTATTACAATAATTTAAATCAAAGCTTGCTAAAAGATTAGCCAATTCTTAATTAGAATTTATCTAGTTCAAAGTTGGTGATTAAAGTTAATTGATGTTGACTAGCAGAAATAGAAATGAACGTGGTATTATAGCGGCAATTAAACATGGAATATGAATATAGATCGCTGTCGGGCTGTCGGGCTGTCGGAGCAATTCAATGCCATGTCATCCCTATGCGACGCCTCTATATTGATCGAACAGTAGTGCTCCTGAAGTCACATCCCTGTGAGTGAAAGCCTAACGCTATCATCACCTGAGCATCACTTAAGTATAAATAGTATTTGCGTTTAGAATATGGAGTCCAGACGTCGACTATTGGTTTGCATTTCGAGTGAAATCATATTCTAAGACAAGAATTCGAAGAATGAGTTGTTTGGACCGAAAGCCATGAAAATAGTGACCTTAGCTCTAGTTCTACACTTCTATGCGTTCATTACAGTGATCTATGCAGGTATTGAACACTTGATTTCAACTCAAATTTCTCTTAACCCAACTCTAACCCAACTCTAACCCAACTCTAATCCAACTCTAATCCAACTCTAACCCAACTCTAATCCGGTGCGAATCCATGAGCAGATAGCCTGAGAGGCCAACTATCCCTAAGCCCGTCGAACCTGTCGTGCTATACCTGTTCGACAATCGAGAACAGGGACTGCAAAATAATCAATGAGAGCTACTATTATGATGTCCCGAATTACAAGACTTTCAACACTCGACTGTTCGGCGCAGAGTGCCAGTCGACCGAACAGTTCTGTGCAGTTCTGCGTTTGGACGCCAAGATAGACCAGTCGTCGTTCGACTACAAGTTCTGGGCCATCGAACGCAAGTGTTCCGACGAGTGCGTCGACGGATGCTTTGTTATGGGTATGGGATCGACATTCGCGTCATATTCTAGATTATAGTTACTTCACATCACTTATCACTTCTATTCCGATTTGATTACATTTTTATTTTTTCTCTCATTTTTCGGTTCCTTTACGCACAGGAGAGAGAACTAAATTGAGTTTATGTACCACTTGTTGTACAACTAATTACTGCAATATTGGTAATACTGGTCATCCGCTCACTACGAATAACACATTTCTATTGATTTCTCTTCTAATTCTATCATTTGTTTGTAATTATAATGTTTTTGCATTTCGTTATCAATAAATTGTTTTGACACCAAATCAACAGTAAAATCGATTAACGTTTAGAATATATTTAGAATATTCTATGCAGGAATAAAACTTGTTACTTATAATGATAAATGCTATCATTTAAACTTTTTCAAGTAATGAATCTTTAAACTTAAATTAAGTTGATGATTAAATAAATGTACTAGTTAGTTCTATATTTAAAATTAAGATAACATGTGATGAATATATCATACTGTAGACTGATATTGTTTACGAACTAAATATATGAATATTGAGTTGATGTGAGGTATGGTCGGGTTGTTAGGTGTGGTCTACTCTGCCATCAAATAAATATCTTAAGCGCCGATTAGATAGACGAGTGTATAATGGAATGGCATATAAATGATAGTCAGAGCACGTTATTGACCCAATAAGGCATCGATGCGACCAATGCTTTCGATTCAAATGCTTTTCAAATTAAGCGTTTGATTCAGTAAAACGCATGAAGTTTTGAAATTTAATCAGTTTATCAATCAGTCTATTAGAGAGAAAGCATCGGAAGCTTCAGTACAATGAAAATGTGCGACAAAATAATGAATTCAATTATTTCGCTATAAATGTTTGAATCCATTACTGCTCTTCTCTACCGAAGAGAAGTCAAACGGGAAATGATTGCTAATTATTGCTAATTTGAATTTAAACCTAAATGAGTATTCACAACATTTTGTGCAATGTATATATTAAGAAGTTAGGAAATAGTAAACAAATAAATAAAGTAGCAGGCAACAATTAAGGCAATAAATCAGAGTTAAGACAATAAACAATCTTTAATAAAGCAACCGATTAATGAACTTAGTTGTGATGATAGCAATTAGGTATTTATACAAAAAATAAACAAATACTACAGTACTGCTTAATTTTATTAATAATAGTTTGTCATGTTAAAAAATGTTGAATAAAATAAAGAATGCGAAAATTAATCATAAAATATGCAGAGAAGTTAAATTTGAACCTAAAATAAATGCAGAATTTGATCGCTTTATATGAGTTTTATCGCAATCCGACCAATGCTTATGAGTGCAGATCCTCTAAAACTCAATCATATATTGCTTTTGCCCTTAATTTAGGCCTCAATTGAATTGGATTTTCAATGAGTAAACTGTAAATAAAGGGCTGATATGATAGCGTTGACCGCAATTGCAATGTTTAATACTTTTTTGCACTAAAAGCATATATTAAATAAAATTAACAAGATCTAAATAAAAATTTATTATAATAAATATTTTAATGAAATATTCAAAATATTTTGAGTCAATTCAGACAAATATTATCCGAAATCTTAAATATTTATAAGATTATCAAAAACTAAATTAAAACCTATTTATCAAAACAATTAAAGACTCTTTAACTTTGCTCTTCCGAACAAATACTCGCAAACTCTGTCGACGGCGAGTGCGCAGATCAAGTCCATCGCCAGCACCGCTACCAATATCTTTTGGAACTGGAGTTGACAACCAATGGGTTTCAATATAATTGACAAATCATTTAAATTTCAAAATAACTCACATCGAGTGGAAAGTCAACGATTCCAAACTGGTTGGAGAGGTCGGGCAGAAAGCCGGTGACCAGAGCGATGACGGCGACAAACGAACCGATTATACTCCAGAGTAGGGGCCGGTTCTCAGCCAGACTTTCCATAAACGGATGTCCCTTTCGGTTCAAATGCAAACATTCGTCACTTTATTGGTGAGAAAAATCGAGTTAACACTACCTTATAATTGACGGCAAAAGTGGACACTTGAAGCGAAACCGATATTATATAAACAGTTGAGTTGAGAATCGAGGCCTTGAACTCCGACTCCAAATCCGGAAACTTTTCGTTCGGTTTTGGAGATCTAGACTTCGCCTCTCGAACTAAATATATTAAACAACAGAAATGTACCGCAAATTGAAGCAAAACTGTAAGAATCGTATAGATGTTGAATATGTTGGGCAGCGGTCGGCGCGACGACAGACTTGTCAACGGCTTTAGAAAATATTTAAGTTTAATAAAAGTTTTGAATAAATTGAATATAAAAATTCGAGCCAACCCGGGATCTAGAGATAAACAAGAAGCAACCGGCGAGTAGGAGGCCCTGGAGAGTGGCCTGGCCGTCGCTGAACTTAATGCCGTCGAGATAGAGCACCGATTGGCTGTAGGCGAGTATAAGTGCGTTTAGCGCCAAAATTTTGAACATCTGGAGTGTAGTGACGAGCGTACATCTGCCCTGTTTTATGATATGACAAACTGCACGGGAGGGTAGGGTAGGGAAGGTTAGTCTCTCCACTCAATTCGAGTCAATTCGAGTCAATTCAAGTCAGACCGCATTGGATGGACGAGAGCTTCGACGTAAAGGGGGCGGCAATGCTGGCGTCGCCCAGTTTCACGACTGATGCCTTTTCCTGTTCTTCCATTTCCTGAAGCATTCGCTGCAACTGCTGTTGAGTCTCATTGATCCGGTGCTGAGACCTGGAGTTCGCCGGCGGACCAACTGTTCGTTCGATGTGAGGACGGCCTCGAAGTCGATTGCGCGGAATATTATTACTCATCTCATTGTTCGCATGCGTTGCGTCGTTGACCGGCTTTTTGGGTTTTGGCAATTCCGAGGCCAGAAGTGGCGCGTTTGCTAACAGAGCCACTCCAACTTGTGCGTGCTTTAGAGCGCCGACATCATTCGTGCCATCACCTGAAATGACACCAATTGAGACAATAATTTATTAATCAATCATTTAATCAAATCTAAGCAAACATTACCCGTCATTAAAGTGTTGAAACCGAGACTTCGAAGTGAAGTAATTATAAGTTCCTAACGATTAGAATCGAAATAATTAGCCAAACATTTAGTCATCATTCGGTGGTTTACCTTCTGTTTGGGCGCCACCCGAGCAAACACCCGGATATGAGGCAATAATTTTCGTAAAAACTTGGGTTCGCTATCAATCAAGTAATTCAAAGCGTCTCCAGTTATGCACAGTTCGTATGTACTGTAGAACTGTTTCGGCTCTTTCGGAATGCAATCCAATTTTGTTTTTTCGTTTATCGAAAGCCATTCGAAGTTGTCTTACATTAAAAATATGTAGAATTAGCCAAACATTCAAATACAGAATTTAAAGCAAAGTATACTTTGTTTCGAAGCTGCCGTCAGAATCAGAGTTTCTCTCTTTTTCGATATGAAATGCAGTTCTTTCGCGACATGACATGCGGTCAACGGCGCGTCGCCCGTAATCATAACGACCTGACAATAGGACATACCGTTGGATTAGAGCGTAATTCAAATTCACTCAATGCCACCAATGCTTACGTGATGTAGAGAATTGATAATCTCTTTCATAACGGCTTTGGAGTCAGGTTTAAGCGGACACGAGATGACAACAAAGCCGACGAACTCTAAGTTCTTTTCGATGTCATCTCTGGTCATATCTCTCACCTAAAGTAAAATTTTGGTCAAATTTCCAAACATTCCAATCAATAAATGGCTTAAAAGCGCAATTGGTGTGCAATTACCTGTTGATGTGATAGCATTCCGAGCATTCGTCGACCCAATGCCAAAACTCGAGCGCCTTTTCGGCACATTTCGATGTAAACATCGTCGTAGTTGTCGGGAACGGTTGAAAACTAATAGAAATGGCAATAAAAATAAGTTTGCATTAATCTGTGCCAAAGTTCTAATCAAAATAAAACAAACCATTGATTTCAAGACCTCAGGCGCGCCCTTCACAGCACCAAAATAGCAGGTGTCGGACGAAGAGGCAGAAGAATAGCCGGCGATTACAGACATTCTCTTGAGAGCACTCGAGAAGTGGAACCTATAGAAGATCTTAAGTCCGGGTGATTTGCCTTTTTTCGGGATAACTGCGTCGCCTCTCGTGAGTGTCCAGTCAATGGCATTAAGAGTTGCCTTTTCTAGCGGATCGCCTACCAGTCCGTCGTCGAGTTGGACCAACGCGTGACAAGTGGCGAGTACTTGAGTCGTCTCAACCGGCACTTCACTGATCGCACATATTTTGTCCCTATCCTTGAGTCCAGCAATTCCTTCGACGACTAAGTCATTGCTCGTCAGAGTTCCGGTTTTGTCGAAACAGCAGATTTCGATTTTACCCCCGAATGGGATTCGAAATGGTTCGGTGCAGTAGATGTCTACGAGTTTACAAGTTTAATTAGTTCACCATTTTATCATTACCATGCTCTATTATAATTACTCACATAATTTGGAAAGTGAAAGCAGAGATGTGTTAACGGCTAACGACAACTCAATGGGTAGTTCTGGCGGAACGACAGAAGTGAGGATAAGAGTGCACTCGAGGAACAGCTTATATCGATTGCGTTTCGGGTCTTCTGTGCCTTTAATCCAAACATAAGACGCGGCGGCGATCGCGAACACCAATAGAAAACTGAATAAATTCAATCAATTAGTACCATGCTTAAAAACATCGCAAGGTATGCAAAAAGCATTTCTCTCTTTTTAATCTAGAGATGCAATACTCAATAGTTTAACAAGGTGAAAATTTAAAATAAATTATCAATTTATAAATCTGATGTACAATTATAAAATAAGTAGAGCAGTAAACTATTCCTAGCAGTACATTATACAGTAAAGTTTGTGTTACTGTATAGTAAGATCGCGATATGTATAGCAAATGATTAATTATTCATACAAATAATGAACATTAGAAGAATCTATTTTGTATGAGTTATGTACTGTATAAATAAATTATGCTTGGTAATAATTACCAAGTAATAGTTACCAAATTAAAATCATCGACTCTTAATTTATTGTAATTCTAATAAATTAAGAATTATAGATTTTATTCTGTTCTTGATCAAAAATTCGAATGTCGCCTTGTTAAAAGCAATACTAGGTGTATATTTAAATTTTAAATTTTAAATTTTAAACGGGTAAATATCTTAAAATAACATTTTCTCTTAAATAGCATTAAATTCCAAATGACTTAAAAGCGTATTCTTCCGAAATTAGCATGCACTTCAAAATCAATTCATTTTTCTAACATTTACAACACATAAAACAATTTATACTGTAATTTAAACATGGCTAATTAAGGCTAATTTCGGCTAATTAATAATAATTTCGAACTCGTTAGCCAGAACTGGTCAGAATGAAGGGAAGGACTCACAGAATGAAGGCAAACGTCTCTAAGTTATTAGCCGTCACTCTCTTAACGCCGTAGAGAATAGTCCGCAAAAGCTTTCCCTGACTTGTGTTGAAACTCGTCCGCAAAACATATCCAACGCATCCGTTATCGCCGGCTATTCAGAGCGGGTCATGAGTACAGCGACTAATCATTAAAGACAACAAACCTCTTAAGCCGGCGCTGGTCTTAGCCGGAGCCGTGTGCTGCAGGACTTTGGTTCCGCCGTAAAGCAAATGCAGTTTCCCGTCGACATCGATGTCGAGGTCACGGGTTTCGGTGATCGTCTCAATGGGCTCTTTCATCTGCGGCACCGACTCTCCGGTAAGCATAGACTCGTCGACAATACAGGAGCCCCTGAGCAGCAGGAGATCGCACGGCACGAGGTTCTCGTCCTGCGAGCGCACAATCGAGACGACGTCTCCCGGAACGAGTTCGTTGGTCGGGATGGGCCGCCACTTGCGGTTGCGGTACACTTGTATGGGATAGGGTTTGTTCCCCATTTTGCGGATCTCCGACAGGTTCCGGAGCTGCTGCTGCACTAACACGCACTCGAACGCCACTAACATGACGAGAGTGAAGACACTATAGTACCAGAACTCATCCAAACACCAGAGCCCGACGCAGAACACCTGAAACACGAAGAACGGAGCGGTCGCTCTCTCGCGGAACAGTTCGAAAAACTCCGGCACTTCCATCTCAAGACTATTTTTGCCGAATTTCTTGTCGATGGCCGCGATCTCACTGTCCTCTTGATAGCCCTTCCAGCTCTGGTAGGCCTTAATCGGCAAATTGATGGGAAACGAGAGAACCGTAAACTTATTCGACGTATAATCCAAAACATATTTCGTTTTCTGAAACGTAAACCAAATTTGCTCTTCAGGTGAATCCGTGTCCGGCTTTGTGCGGAACAGTCGCACCAATTCGGGTGACCCGTTGTTCGGCATCGGAACCACTTTGACGAATGTGGCCGACAATGGACTCGAAGCCTATCGACAAATCAAAGCAATTAATAATCAAATCGATTGGTTGACACAAATTGAGTGCAATTTGCGATTCAAACAAATCGGACAATCATTTCGTCAATACTTTAGTGAATGCGAGGAAACTCTTGCAGTGAACGGACCAATGGCTGAACAGATACGACAGGATCTGAAGGACGACAATGACGGCGACGGCGATGAACCAGAGCTCCTGAGACTCGTGGTGTGAGTAATACGTCAACCAATTATACATCAAAATCACGTAAATCGCGACAAACGGCCCGATATAGCCGTGAAGGACCAGCGGTCGGCTGTTATAGCACTCGACCGAACGCACCAATTGGTCACTCGATTCCCGAACCGCTTCCATCGCACCGACAATATTGGCCGCAATCTCTAGTTTTGGTCCAAATGTCGAATAAATCGGTAGAAAATGTACGAAAATATCGATTCAATGCATGGATTGCTTTATCTGTTGTTTGAAATCAATAACTAATTAATAATTCAAATAATGAGTTGTAATGCGAATCGAAATCCAATTTATTATTAAAATCCGAATTTGTTTTCATATCCTATCGAACGCTCGGAATATGTTTCCAATCGATTCACCGGTGAATCACTCGTTCACTCGTCCCATACAGTCGACCCTTCACTCCATACCAGACCAGTCTATAACATATTATACCTTTCCTTCCATACAAACTCTTTACTATATTTTCATTAAATTACATCGAATTTGTGTTAATTCGTGCTTTTAATTCAACTAAATTACTGCAAATTAATTATTTATAATTTTATTAATACTTAAAGACGACTTATTTTTAAGTAATTTTCTCTAAAAGGGGTTTTAAAATCCAATTTTGTTGAAAAGTTTGTGAATAATTCAATTGACAACTCACTCCATAAGAAATGTGATTACAATAAATGACTTTCTATTCCCTTCTAATTCGTGCCAATTGTCTAACACTAGTCACTCGACTCTATCCCTATCCTATTGATTGAGTCATTTATTGACAATAGGTTTAAATGGAAACAAACGTCAGTTTCTGTTGTTTTCCTCATTGACTCGATTCTGGATTTTAAGCTAAATTTGATTTGAATTACAATTTATAGTAAATTCGTTTCAAATTAAACCAAATTTATTAATTCAGTTGTATTTGCAGTGAATTATTGTTTAGATTTCTATTTAATCGATAACTAGTTTCAGCGAAATGTCTGTCGATTTGGAAGAGAATAGTATTTTGAAAATCAATAACAAAAATGGTTTGAATCGTGTTTTCGATTGATTTGTGTTTTAGATAACGAAATAAATTAGTAATAAAACCGTTTTTGTGTTGCAAACAGACGCGAAAGAGCTGTTCCAGAAGTGGAGAGAAGACAATAGTCGTAATTCGGAACTGATCCGCGATTTGTGGCTTAACATCGATTTCGGCAACTCGTTGGGCGACGAGAGTGAGTACTGACTACCGACTCGTGAGTCGACTGTTTGACTGATGTACTCCTCGGCCAGAATGGCAAGTGTTAGAGCAGGTGTGCGTCGCGGCCATCGATCTGCACGACAACGAAGTAATCAAAGACTGTTTGCAACAATTGGACCAAAAGTTTCCGAACAGTTGTCGAGTGAAGAGACTGAAGATTATGGCGAAACTCGAGTTGAGAGAGCGGTTCGAAGACGCGCTGCAGATGTACGACGAGATGATCGCGAAGGACGAGTCGAATTCGCTTCTATACAAACGCAAGATTGCGATTCTGATGGCCGAACGCCGAGTGCCCGAAGCCATCAAAGAGTTGTGTGAATACCTCAAGAAGTTTATGAACGATCAGGAAAGTTGGCTCCAGTTGTCCGACCTCTACATCGAGGAACAGGACTACAGCAAAGCGGCCTTTTGTCTGGAAGAGCTGATTCTGGCGAACCCACACAACCATCTCTACCACGAAAGGTATGCCTCAATCCAGTACACCATCAATACGGCCGAGAGTCTGGAGCTCTCGCGCTCGTACTTCGCTCAGGCATTACGACTCAATCCAACCAATTTGAGGGCACTTTACGGCCTATTATTGTCGGCCAATAGTGTGGCCGCTCTTCCGAAGACGACTTCGCAGAAGAAGAGAGAGAACCTCCGGTTAGCCAACTGGGCGTCCGTTCAAATCACTCAGTTATACAAAGACAGCTCCGATGACCAGAACCGCATCAGTGCTATGGAGGGAATGTTAGCCAACTTACAGATCAGTTCGAATAACTTGTCTTAAGTTTAGAAACGTTTTTAAAAAGTTATCAAAAATTTTCTATTTTATTGAATTCGAGTTATTATTTAATTTATAGTCATTTAGTCGTAAAGTCTGCGAATTTTTATCACTATTTTCAGTCATTTCATCGAATTGTCGGAACTTTTCGACTGTTATTAATATACGCGAAGAGAATGTAGACAACGATTGTTCGCTCATTGATATTAGTCTAAGACATGGATGACATTCCTCTCGAATATCGAAATTAGTGTTGAGTTTGTCGAACGGCAACCAAAAACAGAGTCGACCGCCGATTCTCAGGTGAAATGCACTGAAATGTAGTAAATCTCGAAAAATATCACTTAAACTGTATTTAACTTTTGACGGAATGTGTCCATCGATTAAATTCTCCGGAATTTTGTATTGTTTTTCACTTCCAATCCTTTCGCGCGATTCCCGTTTGCCATACGGAGGGTCTGTTATAATGGCGTCCAATTCGAACCGAGGGCTCAGTCGGCGCCAAATCGGTTGCGAAGAGTCGCCGATCACGACGTCGACGTAGCGCTGCTCTAAACCGTATTGCTTAAGATTGGCGTAAATGCTTTCGTCGGCCTCCCGGAGCTTCACTCCAGCCCTCGAAGGCTTAGTCAGGCCGTGAATGAGAAGGTAGTCGATGTCCATTCCCATGACATAAGCGCCGCAATGCGCGGCCGCCACTAATAGGCTGCCGGAGCCGACGAACGGATCGAGAACTAAATCGGATGACTTGATCCGCGCGGAGTTGGCCATCAATAGGCCTAACATCGGATCCATAGATGTGTTTGCAATGAATTTTCTCTTCTTTAGCGACAGAATCGAAACGTTCTTCCGATTGCTGTCAACGATCTTCCGGCCGAACAGTATCTGAAACGGTTGGTCCGGAATGTCGTTCGGATTATTGCCGTAATATTCGAATAAATGGAAACTATTTTCGGGACTATTTAAGTCGATTTTGCCATCGAATGGCAGAAACGATAACATTTCGATCTTTTCGACTTTGGTTTGTGTCGACAACTTTCGGTTATAGGCCTCGACTTGGATTCGAAACGAACTGTTCCGGTATTGAGACAATTGAATGTTCGGACAGTTCCGCATGTCTTCGTAGAACTGATCCAAACCGTCCGAATCGGTCCACAACTCGTATAGACTTCGGGCCAACACTGAGCGGGACATCAGTTGTTTGAGTTTCGGTTCGTCCGCATCGGTTCGGATCGAAATGAATGGCTTTTCGGCAATCAATTGAGAGTTAATCGCAAATCGACGCCAAATGCGGACAAACCTTATCGGACGGGCTTTCGACGTATGTGTAGTCGATCTCCAGAAGTGAAGACAAACTCTCGAATTCCTGTCGAATGACTGCTAATTAATACTAAGTTTCAAAACCAAAGCTATTATTACTCAATATATACCGAAATTCTGAATGAATTGTATTGATTGGCAAACCATAGCAAATATGAACTCATTTTGAAACTAAATCTAAATTAAAAACAATTCAAACTTAAAAACTAGGAATGAATTGAATTTTCAAATTGTTTTCAGTTTTCACACATGTTTTGCGGCGAAACATAAAATATGTTCGCATTTCACGTAATTAACGAATGAGTGAATTGTCAACACATGTGACGAACAGTACTTCCATTTCCTGCGAAACCACATTCACTGTCGGATCGCAAATCCAATGTAAGTACTAATTGTTGACTCAATTTAAACTGAATTAAGTCATAATTGGCTTTAGTTTGGGTTATAATTGCTGTCAAAGTAACTGCCATTAAGTGAAGCAATGGTTGAATAGAATTGAATTGATTTATGATTTGATTAGACCATCGGTTGAGAACTGAATCGTTTTGTCCTTAAACCGAATCCTTGCACTACTGGTAAAGATGGTCAGGGAGGACAAGACTACCTGGAAAGCCAACTATTTCCTCAAGTTGACCGTAAGTACACCACTCGTGTCGCCCAACCGCCTAACGCCTGTCCCGAACAGCAACTTCTGGACGAATACCCGAAATGTTTTATCGTTGGCGTCGATAACGTGGGTTCGAAGCAAATGCAACAAATCAGGCAATCGTTGCGTTCGGACGCTGTGCTCCTAATGGGCAAGAATACGATGATTCGCAAAGCCATTAGAGGACACCTCGAGAACAACCCGGCGCTCGAAAAGTGAGTCTCCCATCGCTTGCAGTGACGCCTAAACTAACGGACCGGTTGTTCCCGAAGACTGCTTCCGCACATCAAAGCCAACGTCGGGTTTGTGTTCACGAACTTGGAATTGGTTGACGTCAGGGACAAGATTCTGGAGAACAAAGTGAAAGCGCCGGCAAAGGCGGGTGCGTTGGCGCCGTTGGATGTCTTCATTCCGCCCCAGAACACCGGTTTGGGTCCCGAGAAGACCTCCTTCTTCCAGGCGCTGTCCATACCTACGAAGATCTCGAAGGGAACGATCGAAATATTGGTGAGTATTGGGTAGGGTTTGGGTCATCACTCGTCCACTCTTTACTAACCTATCGTTGCGTTCAGAATGAGATCCATTTGATCAAAAAGGACGACAAAGTGGGCGCCTCTGAGGCCACTCTTCTCAATATGTTGAACATCTCTCCGTTCACTTACGGACTCGTCATACGCCAGGTCTACGACTCGGGAACTGTTTTCGATCCCGAAATCCTCGACATCACACCCGAGGACCTTCGCGCCAAGTTCTTGGCCGGCGTTCGCAACGTCGCCGCCGTTTCGTTGGCCATCGGATACCCGACTCTGGCGTCTGTCCCGCACTCCATAGTGAACGGTCTGAAGAACTTGATTGCAGTGGCAGTGGAGGCCGACCTCGAGATGAAAGAGGCCGAGAGGGCGAAGGAGTACCTGAAGGACCCGAGCAAGTTCGCCGCCTCTGCCGCGCCGGCAGCTGCGGCCCAACCCGCGAAGGGAGGCTCGCCTGCGAAGGAGGAGAAGAAGGAAGAGTCGGAGGAGGAAGAGGACGAAGACATGGGTTTTGGACTTTTTGACTAAAACTCGAAAGTCTTTGAATTCTTTTGAATTACTTTTTATTGTAATTTGTTTTGCAGTAAAAAATTGAATAAAAAATTAGAAAAAAGTATTTTATTTGACTGTAAGCAAGAAGTCGGCGAACGGCGAGGCATTGAATGCTTTCCTTTCGGCGACCAGTCTTTGACACAATCTCTTGTGACTCTCTTTGGGAGACCTGAGCGCCGCTATAATGAGCAGTTGGTTGAAGACATCCCTCTGCGCATCACTGCCCCCGATCTCGACGATGTCGTAACGAATTCGGTTTAGTTTCTCAACCGTTAAGTCGTACTTCTCTTCGTTGAAGTCAACCATCGCTTCCAACAGCGGAACAGTCACCTTAACCCAGGTATCCGAACTGACTGCGGGGTCGAACGTTTCGATGAGCTGCTGCGCCTCTTCCTTGTGCTGAGCGCCCAGACAGGCCATCATGAAGTGCGCGTCGTTGAAGCCGAGGATGTGGTCGTGGAGGTGCGGCTCAATGATGGAGTAGACGTCCTCCCAGTGCTGTTTCGTGGCGAAGGCCTTCGGTTTGATGAGGTCGAGGCGGTAGAGGAGCGACGCCGCGTCCACAATGTCGAGCATCGCTTTGTTCTCCAGAGCTCTTCTCCCGATCTGAGTGTCGAACAAACTGACGGCCGTTTCGTACTCTTCGCGCTCGATGTGGAACAGAGCCCAGTGCCAGAAGTTATGGCAGGCCAGGTAGTTACACACTTCCCAATCGCTTTGCGTCGAACTCATCAACTCTATGCCCTCTTTCACCCGACCCTCCATCACATGCACGTGCGATAAGGCGTGTGTCGCCCAACCGTCGTTCCGATTCGCTTCCAATGCCTGTCAACAGTCGAGTTATTCAGATACTGAGGACTCGTATCGCAGATACTCTGTACCCGTTTGGCCTCCCGTTCCGCTCTGTCGTAGTATTTGGTCTCTTCTAACCCAAACGCAAACATTCCGTTTATATAACTAAACAAAACATTAATTCAATTAATATCTAAGACATTGATTGCAATGCAAAGGCGAACACCTCTTGAGAGGCAGCGAACTCTTCTCCCAAACTGGCACTACTCGTGCGATCGAGTCCCTGAGCGCTGATTTCTTGCCCAGGTAGAAGTAGGCGTCGTGACAGAACTTGAGTGCCTGCAGGTCCGTCGGGTTGTCGATTAGGATGTCTTCCCACACATAGGTCGCGTCGGCCCAATCGCCCAAAGCAAACAGGTTAAGGGCCGTCACGTGCTTAAACTCCCTGTCCCCGATCTGCTCTTTATTGGCCTGGGCGATTTTGTTGAGCGCATCTAATTCTGCTTTCAAGTCCTTGTCCAACCTTATGGTTCTTCCGGTGCCAATCAGTTCTATACCTAAGCTCAGACTTCGGCCCAAAACTAAACCAAAAGTTATTTATTTGTCTTTCGATTTGATAGCGATTTGCGAATTAATTACCGAAATTCGGGTCAAAACTAATCATATCGTTAAGGGTTTTCGAAAGTCCTCCGATGTTCTGGTCGTCATACCAGCCGATCAGCTAATTAATTGAAAACAAAGTTAGCATAAAATGTACGTTTAATTTAAGGTTCAATTTAAGCACAATTAGCACATACTTGGGTGAGCGCCGCGTCGTACAGCTTCACCGCTTCGTTCGACGAACTGCTCTCAATTGGCAGACCTTCTGCTCTCCATTCCTACGATCAGAACAAACATAAGTTTAGTTTTCAAAACAAACATTGAATTGCAATTCAATTTTAGAAAATCACAATGCTCATTT
The DNA here is from genome assembly GCA_034697605.1 of Metabelba pulverosa. Taxonomy (NCBI): domain Eukaryota; kingdom Metazoa; phylum Arthropoda; class Arachnida; order Sarcoptiformes; family Damaeidae; genus Metabelba; species Metabelba pulverosa. The sequence continues at coordinate 23,254 of JAQIXC010000017.1, forward strand.
TAAAATTTCTATTATTTTAAGCAAGGTATAATAGAAATAGAATCAAATTGATTATAAATGCATAATAAACTAACGGAAATTCCTCTGAAGTTAGTTCTTAGCATATTAATCGTGAAAGTATCTGTGTAAAACAAGTAATTAATTGTTAAATTAGCACTAATCTCGAGTTGAAATTCTTAACTCGACTTAAGTGTCTGATATCTACTATTAGAGTATTTTTTAAACCAAAAACTTGTCTCAAGTTCTCAAAAAATCAGAATTTTTTGTTTTTATTTTAATATACGTTTGCAGTTGTCGTGCGAATAGAGTTTGCAATTAATTGGACTAAAAGTTGAGATAAATTGATGACGAGTTTCGATGTAGATTTGAGGGGAGAGGGGAGAGAGCGCGGAGAGAGAGCGGGAGGAGGAGAGATGGGCAGAGAGGGAGAGGGAGTGAATGGGGACGAGAGTGTCGGCGATGTTTAATAATGATTAGCGAATGGAGAGAGACATTGAGCGCAGGATTATTGAGAGCAAAATAGACGATAACTCGTGACTATTGACGCGTTTTAATGCACACTTCGTCCGCCACTGCATAGTCCGGTCTCTCTATCCAAACCATAATTAGCTAATTGTGTGGTTAAGCGAGGCTTACATTTCGCGTAATTCTCGTTCCGTTTCGTTCAATAACTAACACATGATTTGCATTTAAAAGTAAAAACAAAACTATTTTTGCAAATGATTTATCAGTTTTTAATCTTTGGTAGAAATGGTGGAAATGTATTGAAAATAGATTTTTAATTAAACCAATTAATTGATATTTATATCGAATTTAATCATTAAATCAATTGAATTGTAAGTATTGGCCGAAAAGCCGAACCTTTGACTTAAAAGTCGATTAAAACCGAAATAATTGCCGCGATTTTTGACTGAGTCTTACGTTTGCAACGAATGCATCAATAGATGGGATTATTATCATTAGGAGAACCGCTGTCTTGGGAGGAGACGAAGAAATACGCCGAATATGTCCGACAGCACGGAATCAGTCAATTCATTAATCTCTACTCGAAGTTGAAGAACCGGAACGACACGACATTGAAATGGGGCGATGAGGTCGGCATTACGTTCTATCCCTAACCCGCACTAACCCTCTGATTGCCTCCTTTCGGTGCTGACCACAGATCGAGTATATGTTAGTGAAGTTCGATCACAACAACCGTAAAGTCAGACTCAGTCTCAGAGCCAAAGAGATCCTCGACGTTATGGACCGGCGGGAGGAGGCAGAGGGAGAGAACCGGTCGGTGCTCTGGCGCCCGGAGTGGGGCGATTGGATGCTTGAGGGCACGCCTGGGAAGCCCTACGGAATCAGTGAGGACGGGTCGGGCGCCGGCTCTCTCTCGCACTTCAACTCAGTTGAGGCCAATATGAAGGCCCGACGCGAGGAAGTGAGGGCTATGTTAGCCAAAGACGAGGCGCTTCTCTGTATTACAAGTTTTCCCCGGTTTGCACCCAAACCCCTATATCAGTCAACTCTTTACTAATTGCCTGTGAATGCAGGTTAGGCTGTGCCGACAGCACTGTTCCCCTCACCCGACCCGACCATAAGAACAGTTCGTTCCGAAGTCTGTTCGTCGGCGATGAAGGTCTGACTCGAATTGCATTGAAAATCAATTATCGATTGATATGACGATAACTTGTAGTCGTATATAGAGGTCATCCGCGGTATAAGTCGTTGGCGAAGAACATTCGGGAGCGGAGGGGACGGAAGGTTGTAATAAACGTTCCGATCTTTAAGGACACGAAAACTCAGGACCCGTTCATCGAGACGTTCAACGACGAAGAGTCGGACACAGCGGCCAAAGCCGACCACATCTACTTGGACGCCATGGCCTTCGGGATGGGCTGCTGTTGTCTTCAGGTGACGTTTCAGGCGTCGAACATAGATGAGGCCCGAGTGCTGTACGACCAGTTGGCGCCTATGTGTCCGATCGGAATGGCTCTGAGCGCCGCATCGCCCATACATAGGGGCTATTTGAGTGATCGCGACTGTCGGTGGGGTATCATCTCGGGCTCAGTCGACGACCGAACGAAGGAAGAGTTGGGTGAAGAGCCGCTGAAGAACCATAAGTTTCGGATTAATAAATCTCGTTATGACTCAATCGACTCGTATTTGTGCGCATCGAGTGATAAATATAACGATATTTTGTTGACGTATCACAAGGGCTACTACGACCAGATGGTCGGCGCCGGAGTCGACCCAATGCTGGCCAAACATATCGCACATCTGTTTATCAGAGATCCGATCGCTTTATATCGAGAAAAACTCGAACAAAACGATGAGACGGAAACCGATCACTTCGAGGTATACCCGCACTGACCAACGGTCTGCACCCGAAGGAACATTGACTCAACTCTCTTTGCCATCAGAACATCCAGTCGACGAACTGGCAGACGATGCGCTTCAAGCCGCCGCCGCCGCAGTCGTCGATCGGCTGGCGCGTCGAGTACCGGCCAATGGAGGTGCAGATGACCGAGTTCGAAAACGCCGCTTACGTCGTCTTCATTGTTCTCCTCACTCGAGTCATCCTTTCCTTCAAACTAAACCTATTGCTACCCATTTCGAAGGTATGGCCCCTCCACCCAGTGTTGGCTCAGTTGAGTTAACCCATTATTGCACCGACAGGTCGACGAGAACATGGCTGAGGCCCAGAAGCGCGACGCCGTCAAGAGGTGTAAGTTCTGGTTCCGCAAAGACATCATAAGTCTGACGAGTCCTCCCGAAGCGGCCAAATGCGTCGAAGCGACCGGTTGTTCGTCGGACAACTGTACGGCCAAATTGGAAACCCCGACCGACGAGTCATGTGTTCTCATGTCTATCAATGAGATTATTAACGGAAAGGGAACCCAATTCCCAGGTCTCGTGCCATTGCTAAAGCACTACTTGAGCTCAATAGAACTGGATGTGGACACGCAGTGTACAATACAGCAGTACCTCAACCTGATAGCCAACCGGGCGTCGGGACGGCTCAAGACCACTGCCCAATGGATCCGCGACTTCGTGGGAAAGCACGAGGACTACAAACACGACTCAGTGGTCAACGAAAGCATTACATATGATCTGCTGCTCGCCTGCCATCGCATCCAAAACGGAGAGCTCGTGGTTAGGGAACTGGTGGGAGAGAACCCGCGCACCAAAACCAACCTCTGAGTCGAAACCGAGTTTTAGTTTTAACGCAAATTTTTAAATACTATTCGAATTTTGTAGTCGTTATGCCTTACATTCCACTCATGTATAGGTATTGATATTATTTTTTAACTAAATCACTATATTATCAGAATTGAGCTCAAGGTCTCGTCCACCCGAGCCGGTCAAGTCAGCGCTTTGCCTAAGTAGATAACTCGTTGTCTATACTTAAAATTAAACTTGGTTAATCGATAAACGGTATATAAGTTAGCAAACCTTGCAAACGCCCAAACCTTTGCTTAACCTATAAAGCCTAATAGGATGAGAGAGCGGTTCGATTTTGTCGGTCAACCTTCGCTCAGCTCTGATATAATTGTTTTAATATTCAATGTTTTCATGTTAAATTTATTCAATGTTTTAAATATCAAATTTGTAATATCACTGAAACAAAGTCTCGCAATAATTAACAATTAAATAGATTTTACGCGAAATTCAATTCAATTTAAGCTACCGGTGCCTTAGCGCCCAATTTCCAGGTGTAGTAGATATTCCAGAATAAGGAGACGAGAGCGACGAACGGCACTCTATATATGCATTTCAAGGATTGGTAAGCGTTAGGCGTTAGGGGTAAGGGTTGACCAGAAAGTAGACAAACCGGTAGTTCAAAGGCACGAGAAAAAAGTTGAAGAGCCCGGCGAACGGCCAGATACTCCAATTGGCGATCATTATCGAGTAGTAGTTGTTCCGAATCGAGGACTTCATCTTATCCCAGGAATCGCCATTCAATACACCCAACACCGGTATATTCACCAATTGTAGTACCGGTGCGAACGCCAACTACCAAAATAATCAACAGTTAAATAAGGGTATATGCAAACTTCAAGCCTCTGTACCTGATCTGTGGCCACTTTCTTGATTGGCGTCAATTTGCCGGTCGAGCCGTACAGTCTCTCGAGAGTGCGAAACCATTTGTTGAGTACCGGTGCCTAACAAACAGTGTATTAAATCAATTAATGCCTAATTCGAGTCAATAAGTCGATTGAAAGTTACAATAAAACAAAAGCCGAAAACACCGAACTGTGCGGTTCGTCTCCAATTGTATTGCTTCTGCTTCTCCACCACTACCTGAGCGATGCCGTCACTTATCCCCAGAAGAGCGCCTGAATGAGACAATTATGCGTTCAGTCATTCAATTGCTTTAATTTGATTTCAATTGGATTTGGGTTTCGACTCTAATCCGAATAACGCAATCAATTGGTGACTAAACTAACAAATAATCACTTCATTCGGATTTGTCACTCAAAGCCTCATAAATATGAGTAATGCTCTCTCAGTGAGAAAAAGTAACAGGTTTAAATTGCACCAACTAGATACTCTATTACGGGTAATTAGTTACTAAAATGTTCTGGCATGCAATTTTTCGCATAAATTCATACCTGTCAGATGTTAGTCATTTTCATTTCTTTCTTTTTAGAATATTTATGCCATTTTTGGTCATTTAAAATACAAACGTGCATGACAGCTTTAAGAACTCTTTCAATCAACAAGTTTAGAATATTCTACTAACTCGTAAGTGCATTCTAGCATTTTTCAGAATATTTAAGCATGCCATTCTCAATCAATGATACAAATATTGCAAACTATGTTCTAAAATTTAATAGTGTATTAATCAACCAATAAACAAGTACCAATTAACCAATTAACCAGTACGAATTATGGTGAGAGTAGAATAACTATGATCATGAGGGAAAGCGGGGCTAATAACTTAGTTCCGAATGGACTAGATTTAACCAGAATAAGCATGAATAACTCATTTCATTTATTCATTTTGTTTACTAAAAGTTACTATTATTAAACAATTGCATTATAAAACAAACTTGATTAGCTTTGTTTAAAATGTACACGGTGTAAATTTGATTTTATAACCTTTAAATCAAATCCGGCCAATTTTATTATAGCCTTAATTTAGCTAGATTCATTCTACAGCAACTTTACTTAATTTTGCTTAAGTTATTGTGCCTGCATATTTTACAAGCTTAGATAGCTTTAAAGTTTAAACGGTTAAAAATTAACTTGAGCATTTTCTAAATTTAATCGGTCTATTTAGTTAAATTCTAGAATTCAACTATTAGTCAACTGTTTTAAGCCTAGTTTCTATCATGTGTAATTGAGTAAAGTCGTGGTGAAGAGACTTAGTTTGTCTAACTATCAAGATATTTCTGAGGCGACAGTTAAGCTTAACTTTGCATTACATCGCACGTCATATAGCGGTAAACGCTTTACTGTTAGCCGTAGTGTCGGCTAATGCTAACAAAACCCGATTTCGATCACAACTACTCATTGGAACGCATTTGCAGTTAAATAAAGAGTTCATTCATTCAAAACATCAAACAATGTATTCCTTAATTCAATTCAATTCACACATTGATTGCCAAACGTTTGCAATTGAAGACAACTTTTAATAAATTCCATACAATTGACGGCAGTTTTCAGTTTATAAATCACATGAAATAATCGGTTATTGGCTTTGAATTGAACGCAAAGTGAATAGAAATAAATAAATTAATTAATGATATAAAGCATAAGTGAAGTGAAAGTCAATTGATTGGAGTTTCGAAGCGATTAAGAGCCGCGAAGTCAGACTAACCGGTTGTCACGCATTGCGTAATCAGAGGGTAAGCATTGAGGGCCCGGCTATAGGCGCTCAACACCGACGACATCGACTGTTCGCACGTTTAAGCAGTTATTCGATTGAAAACAAATCAATGAAATAATTGTCGAAACGTTTTGTCGGAACCGAAAGAATGCGTTAATCGGAAAAAGTGGCGAAAAATACCTTCGAATCCGAAACTCGTGTCAACAGTGCAGCGAATCGTCTGATTGGCTATCGATTAGCAGACATACAATCGACAATCGAGTCGAACATTTCGACTCTTTTACAGTTATAACGACACATAGACTCGCATTCGTTACGTATGCGGAGAATAGGTTTTGCGATTCAATTAAACATTAATTTTATGCAAAAATCGCCGAAATATTTGCAAATTAACTAAAAATGTATCGAAAACTCAATTTTAGGACTTTTTTCGTTGATTCGCGAAATGCGGAAGAATTGGGTTTTGCGCCGGAATTACGTTGAGATGAGGTATCGGCGACACCAGAGCCGGCTTTAGATGCGGAGGCGGCGCAGGAGGTGTCGGCAGAACACCCGCCGCCATGTGCTGTGTCGGGTGGAGAGAGTGCGGCGGAGGCGGCGGTACTGAGCCTATGGTTGGGATGCTGTGGACAGCCGTTTGGGCCGCACCTGATCTCAACAAAACTTTCAAAATTAGAAATCAATTCATATTTTGTCTAAATTTATGAATAATAACCCGAATATCCGCCGAAAGGCTTATAGTTTTGGTAATATTGTTGATAATTCTGATCCCAAGAAGGAGGTGTTGGCGGCACAGGTGGTGGAGGCGGCGGTGGAACTGCCATCGCTTGGCCGGCAGTGACATATCTGAACGGTTGGGCCTGATTTTGGCCATACATTTGCGTCGTTGGGTTCACCGAATTGACCGCAAGTGCGGGAGGGGTGGGATGTGGAGGTGGATGGGGTGGCGGCGGCACTAGTCCGGGAGTGACTGGAGTTGTGGGAACCGATGGCACCATTGCAGTCGGTGTCGTCGGAATCGCAGCGTTTGGCAGCGCCTGCGTTGTCGGCGCCGGACTGCTGGGCGGCGAGTCTTGAGGTGTGTCGGGAACGGGTATCGAGTAGAGATCGAGCACCTGATGACAGATGTCTTCGAGTAGTTCGACGTTAATGTCCTCAACAAACATATCCCACCAATGCTTGTGTCGGGTAGTCCTGCCCTCCCAGTCGGTCACCTCGAACTTGGAGAGCTTACCGGCCAAAAACATAAGGGCTATGGCTATGACCTCGGGTTCCCATTGAAGGCATATTGTGGTACTTAAGCTATAGGTGCGTCGAATCAATGCGTTTAATACAAGAATTAGTCAATACTCTCGAGTGAAGAGTGAGGGCTGGAGTGGCAAACCTATCGTTGATGAAAGTCCAGGCCATCTGAACCATAGACTGGAGTTTGTTTTTGTCGCCCTTCAGGCTCTTCGCGTACTTCAGAAGGTATTCATACGGATGTTCGACCTGAAGGTCAAACCGAATCGTTTGCAAAACAATTCGCTCTAAAGTCAGAACTTCTTCCTTCGGGTCGTCGCCGAAGGTCTGGAACTGGTGGTCAGTCAGCAGCGTTCGGGCAGTCTTTATGATATCTTTGCACTTCTTAGGGGTCTCCTCGACCTTCCCGGCCAAGAAGAGACAACACGAAGCGGTGACAAAGCGAGGGAAGGCCTTAAAGGAGTGGTACATATAGAAGCGGTGGAAGTATACGACACCCGTAGCCATAGTGTCGTAGCGGAGCTTCATTGCAGTGCCCACTCGGATGATAAACCGCGAGCCTTCCCGTCGGTAGCGCTGCTCCGTCTCGAAGCTGATCCCGTCGGCCAGTGATGGTGTTCGGCGCAGTTCGCTCTTCTCGTAGAACCAGTTCGACATCGCTTCGGGAACTGTGTCTTCGCTATAGGATTCAGACATCAATTGCAAACAATTCTCAACACAAAACTTGAATTCATTTTAGAGTTAAAAGGCTTTCCGTCCGTAATATAAACGCAATTCAATCGAAATCAATGTCTCGTCGATTGAGTGGAGACTTGAAAATCAATTCAAACTAACCTTTCAATGAAAGTCATCGAATTCGCACTTCAGCCCCAATCGCACAGACAATCGCCAATCAGTCGACTTTCCACTCAATTTAGTTCCGATCAAATGTCACAATTAAATCGGTTTAAGTGACAAAAGGTTTGCAAATGTTTGCCAATCACTGCAACTCAAGCTTATAATCACACATAGCGTAGCGTAACGTAAATGCAATGTTTGTTGTGTTAGAGAGTATCGACTAATGCGGCTATAGGTAGCGTTAGGGCAGCTCTGCTGGCGCTGGCTCTCTATCACCGGCTAACAGGTAACCTTCGAAATAATGCGTTCTACTAAACACTTGGTTTCAAACTAACAAGGTGGAATCAATACCGGCAAAGACCACAATCATCGCAAACATTTCAACAGTTATGGAAACATTTATTCAATTATTGTTAAATCGATTTTTAAATAAAAGTTCAGTTCATTTCTCTTTATTTAATTCAAAAACTATGGAAAAGTTAAAATTCATTAAACTTTCTATCATGCATTAAACTGACAATTAGTTAATTGATTTATTGAATAGTAAATAGAGAGAAATTGTTGTTATGTTGTATAATAGGATAAATGATAAAAATTGTAAATATAAAGCCAAACAGTGTTGAAGTCAAACAAATGGTTGAATGGAATCGAAAGCACTGTCCGATCGGTTCGACTAAACCGTTAAAACAATTTTAAAGCAATTGATGTAAAACTAAAACATAAATATTATTCGAATTATTCGAGTAATTGGGTGGCGAAGGGGTGTGGAGTGGCGTTAGGGACAGTGCAGTTCGCACTCGAAGTTAAGCATGTTGATGATGGCCTCGTCGACGGACTCGGCGTCCCTGTAGGCCAGGATCAGAGTGTCGTCTTTAATGGTCAGTTTGAGGAACGTCTGCAGGTTTTGCCGAAAGCAGTTCAGTTCGTTGAGGCCGTTGTGTTCGATCACCTCTTCGCCCAAATACTTGAGCATTCGGGACAGGAGTACCTGAGCGCTCGACTCGCGGCTCATCTCCTGCAGAACCTCATTGTTTTTGATGAGCCGACGAACTAATGCCAGAAACGACTCTTTCAGCGCTTCGTATTGAACCGATTCGTCGGTTTCGCAATACAAGTCATTCTTCAGTTTGCGTACAATCTCTTCGTCGAAAGCACTCAAAACTACTTTCACTTCCTTTTGGATCCCGAACTCGACTTTCAGATTATTGATCAACTCTTCGGGAACTCCCGATGTTTCCGATGTGTTCGTAAGACTCGTCAAATCAAAATTCATTGGACTTAATGGCTTTGGGTTGGGGTTGGCGTTCGGCTCTTCGGCGTCGGATTTCATTTCTAAACATTAAAAACTCGTCAAAACCACTCATTCGAACTGAGGGTTCGTTCGGTGTATTCAAATCAAATACAAACCTTCGGCGCCGACAGTGCTGTTGCCTATGGCAGCCAAGTAGCGCTTCAAGCACTTGGACTCGTGTTTGGCTTTGTTTTCGTATACATCGCTCACTAGACCGCAGACACTGCACGAGAGGGTTCTCTCAATCACTTCCTGTAATCGAATCAAACATTTAACGAGTAATCGAAACGGCTTTCCGGCGAACGGAGACGAGTCTAACCTCAACCCTCCCTGAGTGGTCTGCAGTGTAGACTTTATTGCAGGCGTGCTCGTGCCACAGCAGCTGCTGCTTAATTCGGAACTCAAGTCCACAGTTCCTGCACTTATACGTCGGTGCTTTCGGTGCACTCTTATTATTGGCTAAATTGCGAGTGCACTCATCCCTGTGCTCTAAATACGATTCTTTCGCTAAATAAGTGTTATTGCAATTAGAGCACTGATATCTGAACGGACAGGTATTCTTGATGTGATCGGCCAACTCGACGCGGGACTTGTACTCCGACTTGCAATAGGGACAGTGCAGAACCGGGTCGTCTGTGCCCTCCTGGTCGTCGTCGTCGCTCTCGTTGTGGGAATGTCTGAACTCAAGACTCTTCTTCTGGACTTCAATCAGATTCTTCTTCTTCAAGATCTGAACATTTTGTAAGTGAAGGATCAGATGCTGTTGAATGCGTTGGTAGTGATGGACTCGAGCGCCGCATAACTCGCACTCGAGTGCGTCGATCGACTCGTTTTGCATAATGTCTTGTGTGATGTGACTGAGTCGGTGGCGAATGAACTGCAATATGTCGTCGATCTCTTCGAAACAAACCGAGCATTTGGTCACTTCCGAGACGTTCACCATTTCGGGTTCAGACACCTCTTCGTTCACCTGATTCTGCGAACTCGAGTCGTGGCTCACCTGAGGAGAGCTCACGTTCGCGAAGTTCATTGTTTTGCGCGCTCTCGGGATCGTTGGGTTCAGACAAAACGACTCTTTCATTTGCGACCTCTGGGTGTCGTCGGCTCCCATAGATTTTTTCGCTTTATTAGGAACGAGAGAACCAATTGCGTCATTGGAGGCCAAATGGTTGCCGTTCTGGCCCTTCAAAGCCATGCAATACTTCTTCTTGTGTTCCATAAAATAATAGTAACTATTATAGGGACCCCTTCCGCAGGACTGGCACATTGTCAGGTTGGGCTCATTCTTGGCCCTGTCGTTGAGTCGGGCCAACTCCGACTGCGGCACCTGTTTCTCTCGAGCCACAGCTCTCGGGCCTCGTGCCGGCCCGTTCTGAAAGCGCTTTAGGGTTGGTTGGGCCTTGTTCAGCATGTTCCTGTTAATGCACTGGTACTTGCGGTGAATACTGGCCAGATTGGCGTTTAAAAAGCCAGACTTCCCGCACTGCCCGCAAGTGATGCCGCCCTTCGAGTCTTTGATGTCGAGCGGAATGTTCTCGGAATCGGATACAATGCCAACATAGGGGGACGTAAGGTCGCAGTCCTGTCGGTGCAGGTTATAGAAGTATTTGGACGAAAACACCTGTTGACAGGTCTGGCAGCGAAAGGCGTCGCCCTCTGAGGTCGAGACGTTGACCTGAGGTAAGCCGTGATATATAGTCAGATGACATCCAAGAGATACTCGATTTTTGAGTTCAATTCTCGGACAGAGTTTACAATAAAATCGATTTTCGCCTAAAATCCTGCTTTGGTTCGCATTGTTGACGCCGCGAGAGCCGGCCATCGGGAACGTTGTCCGCGATCTGACCACTTGTGGCTTTTGCATCGGATTGTACTTCGAGGGAACGCATGTCGAGCCGCGCAAGTGGTTGGTCAGCGCAACCGTAGGATTCTTACCCACAAATACTTTACGACATTTGTCACATCGGGCGGAGTTAACCGGCCTTTCGTAGGCCTGTCCGCTCTGATTGGATAGCCTGCGCGGCGGCGGTTGCGCACCGGCAGACGGTTCGTCTGCAATCTGCTTGTGAGGACTCGCGCGAAAAGCGCTGTTCGAACTGTTCGACTGATGCGGTCGTCTCCGTCTTCGGCTCGAATTCTTCGTCATTAAGTGAAGTGAATTAGTCTTCTTTAGTTCCATCGGAAGGTTCTTGTAATACCATTCCCTGCAAAAGGGTCGTCGACTCAAGTGGTTGCATAACCCGTTGGACGCGTCGAACAACTTCTTGCAGTACTTGCATCGCCAGTCTTTGGTGTGTATGGCCTCTATCTGTTCGCGTTTGAAGTGTTTGACCAAATTGTTAGTATTCGCCGAATGCGAGTCAGCCCTGGGATGGCCGCCGCGCGCACTCAACAGCGAACTAGACTTTTGGAATTGTCTAACGGCAGGCTTGGATGCGATCACCCTTTGGCTTGTGTTGGCCGACGCCTGGACTGCCTTTTCACAGGAAGTTCGATGTATTTCATAGGAACGCAAAGATAAGTAGCTTTTGTTGCAGAGATCGCATAACCAGTACTGCTGTGAGGCGTTGTTCTCGGGTTTGGCGCCGATAGGAGTGGTGACTAACCTTTCTTTGGCCGAAGCCTTTCCCAATCGGTTGTGTTCTTCGATATGAAGTTCTGAGTCGTGTTTGTTATCGAAACTGACTTTGCATTCACTGCACTCATAGAACAGCTTTATTTGGTGAACATTCTTCATATGTTCGATGTGATGATCCGTGTCCTCGATCTCCTCGTTGCAGATATGGCACACCTGTTGGGGCTTCCGGGCCGAGTGGTTGTTCGGGGAACCGTCGGAATTGTAGTCTTTGCCGAACTTACACGAACTGAACACATGTTTGTTGAGAGACTGCACCCAATGGGTGACGAAAGAGCACTTCTCGTTCGGACAACTGAGCAGTTCGTTGAGACGGCCCTCAAGACTTGGTCTCGACTTATCTCTACTGCCGCTATCCCTTGGCTTTGGGGTATAATTAACCGAAATTTTCGGCGAAATGTGGCTCCGATTGTCTCTAACCGCCCGGGCGTCGCGACAGGCGGGGCTCGAGAGCTTGTGTCGGTCGAGCCAACCCGTATAGCAGAAGCCTTTGCCACAACTCGAGCACTTGTATTGGGTCTTCGAATTGGCGACGTCTTCCTCGTCGAGACTCTCGTACTCTTCATACTCTTCTTCGTCGATCTCTTCCTGTTTTATATACGTTTCGGTCGGAAGTAAGAGCTGTTCCCTCGAGTCGTTCGCGTCTTTGTTGAAGTATATCGTCTTCACCTCCGAGTTGTCTGAAGTCATCAATAATTTATAGTAAATATCATTTGCCTGACAGACATAGACAGCACCCATACCTTCATTATCATTAGCGTTCCGGTTGGCCGAGTGTTGACTATTTCGGTTCGATATTGGACTCGGAGTCGAATAATGAGATAAATTACTTGAATTGTGGTCCGAGTTATGATTTCCGCTATTATTCTGATAGTTATGGCTCTGATTAATAGTGAGGGCACCCGAAGACGAGGTCACGATCTCGATGGGAGTGGCCGAGCGGCCGGTGGTTGACGTCACGACCGGAACGTGAATTATCTGGTTCTTCGAACCACTGGTTATTATGACATTCGTTTGACTCATTGTGTCGATCGGGAACTGGAGCTCAAGTCGATTCTCTCAGACCATTGCACACAACCCTAGAGGCGAACCAAACCATTAATTGAGATTCGGGTCAATCGATTGGCGCAAAGCGTGCCATCGCTTCATCGCTTTCACTGGTTTGTCGTCTCAATCGAAATGCATTCTAACGAGTGTTCAGTCATTGCTATCATTCAAACCAATCAATCAATAGATTCTGATATGAAGTCTGTGTTCGAACTCAACGCTAATTGAACTTTGATTTCAAATATGTATTTCCGACACAAATCCAGAACTGATTTCATATGAGATATCGATTCGAAGAATACGATGACTTAAGACTAACTCTTTCCCAAAGTTATGCTAAATTCGCGCTAAACTGTCCACTCAATCAAACGAATCGACAATTTAATGGTAAAATCAATTTCAATACAACGACATAACCATCGAATCGATTGTACAGTGGATTAGATGGTATTTACGCTAATAATTGGCATAAACTCGAGTCGAGAAACGGCTTATTATCGCCAATTGAGACCAATTCCTGTCTCACAAACCAATTGCCGACAAACATAGCAATGGTTTTCATCGATTCATATAATTAAACATCAATTCAACGCATTTGTAAACAATTGGTTTGTTTAACCCAAATGTTGTTTCAATCGATTATCGATTTTTACAAATTTCAATGCAATTAAAAATTATGGAAAAATAGTAAACAACTAAATGAGTGATTAAAACGAGTAAATGGTTTGAAATTTCGTGAATTGCGATCAAATATCTCGTGAAGTGCGGAATGAATAGCAAATCGCGATAAGGGTTTGGATGAGGAATAGGAAGAGAAATATCAGATTTGGATTGGATTTGACAACCAATTGGTTCAAAGCAATGGCTTTCAGTTGCGAACACTGTTTGCGTTCTGTTTGGGTGCGAACGCCGACACACGGCCAGACACTTACGTCGGGTGCGGACCAGTCGGTGCGGATCGGTTGGCGCCGAGAGTTAACTAACGATTAAAACGAACAAAACGTCGGTTTTGGCGAAATAGCGGTTCATTGAACTGAAGTCTTCGATAGTCTTTGTATTTGAAGGCATTTGAGCCACACTTTTGTAGACTACGATCGAAGTGAGAGCTGAACGAGAAGTGCATATAAACTGACGATTCGTTTCTATCTATTCGTATCGATAGCGCCTAAACATCCCTCTCTATCCACTGCCTACTGCTCTTTAGGCCGACACGTAATTTATGGATTGGACGCTCTTCTCAGGCAATCGTATGGCAATCGATGGGCAGAGTTGGGGAACATTGGCTCGATTTGAGCGAAAGTAGCTCTGGTTTAGTGATAGGCATTCGTATTGGCATTGCATTCACTGCTCGACATATGGTTGTACTGCAGAACACGACTGAACGCTACGAACACTGCGAACACTGCGAGCACTACACGATTGGACGCAACGCTGCTTTCGTGCGACAAAATGTCGATCCATTCGATGATTCTGTCGATTGCGACGACTGACGAGATTCGTCCCATTCGTCCCAATCGACGCATTGACGCGATTCGCAAACTCTCCACTCGTTTCGCATTCAATACCCAATTCGAGACCGAATTAATCGATTCTTTCGATTCGAATCCGCATTCGAACCGAATTTGAGCCGAACTTCTGCCGAAACCAATCAGTCGACTGTCGACTGAACCAAATACACAGTTCTAATCGGATACACAAAATCGATATTTAATTATCGCCTTATATTCACTTCATTTTATATTAATACTTGTTATTAATATTCAACACTATTTCATATTCTAATGAATTTATAAGTTCTTAACATAAAACTCAACATTTAGAACATGAATGCAATTTTAAAACTTTTTTTAATGACCATGCTAATGTATAATTTTATGCACTGTACATATAGCTAGTTTAATTATATATTATGGATGGCTAAATGTGGTAAAATCTTGCTATAAATTCGAATTTTGCAGGGAATGTGAATTTAATATTGTATTAATAATGAATCGGAAAATATATTTTGAATTTTTTGATAAAATAAACCAATTCTTAGAATCGAAAGCGATTTGATTAACGAATCTTAAGTTTTAAATTTGTACAGTGCAATACAGGCTTATACTATAATATGCGTAAATTTGATGGAGTATACCTGGGTATAGTAGAAATTAATTGCAATTCTCCATTTTATGCCAAGTATTATGCTTAATTTTAGTGAATACTTAAACTAGTTATAAAAATGAGAGCTAAAGTGAATAAAAATGAACATGTTATCGCTTTCATCCAAAATATGGCAATGCATACAATTACAGAAAATACATGCCTTGAAATCTGATTGCAAATATTCTTGTTAATATACCTTTGCACTAATATTACCCTGTTCTAATTAAAACTGTTTTGACATTAAAATGCGAATATATATCCGACTATTGATGTGTTTGGCGTAAACAGCGATAGGAATGTACTTCAGATACGACTTCAGCCATAACTACAAACTGACGGCAATTATTAAGGCCTTGATTTGGAAACGAAATATTCCGACTATAAATAATATGCAGACATGCCTTCACTGCATTCTTGTTTGTTTATTAAACAAAAATTGCTTTTATTTTAACAAATTTTTTAATTTATTAAAAAGTGTACTTCAATACAAAAAACGATTGGCGTGCATAATCTATTAAAAAGACAAATTTTTCCCTAACAATTTTGACATTAAATTGACAAAAGATATTTGGCTAAAATTAGACTAGTTAATAAAGTTTTCTTGAGTTTTGTGATTCACCCGCTAGAGTATGAAAATATTTTCATTCTTAATGTTTTTACTCAGGGTGTATTAATTTCTAATAATCGAACTTAATTTTGTTGAGATAATATGCTGATTTTTACTCTATTATTAATATCTAATGTAATGGTTTATCAATAAATAAACATGAATAGAATTAATTTAGTTATATTTTAAATAATTCAACTTAATAACTTAGCAATGTAAAACCCAATACATCGCTCAATACTCTCTAAATCAAATAATTATATTTAACAGAAAACTAAAATATTTACTAACTTTGACGCCTCATAGCGGGTGAACGGCAAGTGTTATAGAAATTATCATGATACTTTTCAGCTCAATGTGCTTTATTGCCAATGATTTCATGAGAAGAATCTCTAACGAAGTGCCCAATGCTTTGGACAATAAAATAATTCGAATTACAGATCACTTCGAATGCTTCTCATAATAAACAAGAAAATCAAATAAAATTGTCAACTATTTTATAAACATTTTAATTATAAACCGAAAATATTATCATGCATAATATTTTTAAAAATAAAAATGCAAATAATTCAAACATAGTATATATTAACGTTTGGTTGAAATACTTGCAAGATCATTCGTTTACATTTGATCATTTGAGACTAATATTTGAATACTGAATAACAAGAATAAATTAACTAAACGTTGTTTTTAGGCAACAAGATAACTAAATTTAATATTCTGTAAGATAATAAAATAAAATGTGACATGGCAATAATTGGATAAAATACAATGCTGCATACAGTTTTAGAAAATATACTGTACATTGTAATTGGAATTAATATACTGTGTATTTATGCATATTAAATTTATTTTATCGTTTAATTAAATATCTAGCTAAAAGTAATTTCAAATATTGTTTTGACACAAATACTTTAACATTTAATTATTTTTACCAAATGTGAAAAATAATTAAAAATTCACCAATCAGTATTGGCTATCACTATCAATTTACAGCTAAGAAATACAAAACACATTGCTTAATTGTGTTGTCAATTAAACTAATTTAAATATAATATAAATACAGTATTGCACTAATTATTCAATAATTTTATATAAATTGCATTAATTTGTATAAATTAATAACACTAACAATATTAATTTGATTATAAGTATCTATTCTAAATACTAATTTTGTTCAATGCATAAATTGTAAAATTTAATATATGCATAGAATTCTTATCTAAGTTTTTATGATATCTTTTAAATGTCATTTGTGCAAGTTAATTTCTACATTTATTTAATTGCCTACCATTACCAGTCATTACCATAGAAACTCATAGAATTTATTTTTATGCTAATTGCTTTTTATAACAAATTCACCAAGAAGGTATTTTCTAAACTTGCAATAACATGCAACTTGTTTCAAATATGCACAAACGAACAGTTTATAGCAAGTGTGTTTCAAATACAAATATCGTAAATACTGCAATATTCTGTATGTATTGTACAGTTTAATACCAATTCTGCCATTATGTCTGAATCATAGAATAGAAATGTAAAAATATAAACATTTAAGCGATTGTTATAAAAACAATATTATTTAAACATTGATTTGAATACTAATATCAAAATAACTCAGTAATTAATTGGTATAGAACTCAAAATTTTTTTATAATATGTATAAAAATATTTTAAATTATAGACTTAAAACAACACAACGAAATATTATGAAGTGTACTATTTAAATATATTCAATTATTTCACCTCGTCATGTCTTAAATGTTCATGTGACAGAATAAATTACATTGTAAATTGCCATTAACGAATTTGGAAAATATTATATTCAGCGTTCGTTACAGTGTAAAATTACGAAATATTTGTAATTCTACAGAATTTTATTTATCTTACAAAATTGTTTACAAAAAGATGCTAAAATAGAAATAAATTTACATATAAAAAGTATATAAAAACTACCTAGTTAAGTGTCTTCAAATATAGGTATAATTGACTAACAGGCGCTCTAGCTATGAAAGAATTATTTTGAAATTATTTTTGCACAGATTATCAAAGAATGGACAATTTTAAACTTATTATCAAATTTTATTAATTTTGGAATTGTTGTGAAGTTTTTATTCAAGATTAAAGGTTCCCATAGAAAATACGAAAAATTTAAACATTTATTATTATTTTATTAAACATGCTTAATATTCTTAGATAGTAATTAGACATAATACAAATTTATTTCCACTTTCTAAATTATTGAATAATAGTATTGAGTTTTTCGCATTTTTGCCTTGATAAAAAGTGGGTCTTGTTTAAAAAGGCATTAAAAAATTCTGGTGATTCAAATGAGGTAAAATTTGGTATTTATACATAAATTGAATTAAAATTTAATAATTTTGTATAATCAAATGCTGATGCAAAAAAGTTTCTTGTTTGTTTTTAAAAATTACTTGTAAAATCGTCCAAAACCTAGTAAAACCTAGCAGGAGTGAAAAATTAAACCACTGATACAAATTATACGAAATTTAAAATTTATTACTATGAAGATTGAAACTAAATATTTTTTGTGCAAAAATATTTGTTTAATAACTCTTTTATACCGAAGGCGCATGTCAAATCAATTATGTATACAATGAAATATTTTTAAATAAGTAAATCGAAGTAATTAAAAGAATTAAAATAATAAACATTGATATAGTTGATATAGAAAACTAGTCATGAACATTTCCCATGTATTTAAAATCTTATTAGTTTTATTCAATCCTCAACTCAATGGCTTCAATAATAACGATTTAATCTACGGTATGCTTACAATAAGTATGTTAATTGGGTTTTCCTATATTTCAATCTTAAACTAATTTTTGTAATTTTACGCAAAATAACGAACGCTAATTAAATCTATTGCAGTAAAGTGTACAAGTTAAGTTGAGTCATGTTGTTTTATCATGCTTTTCACCGATTTAAGAGTTGTAGTTAGGGTTGTAAATAGTGAAAGATTGTGAAAATTTCACCTGAAAGTTTCATGAAATTTCAGTGAAATATTCACTTTGAATAATAAATTTCATGAAAATTTCACTTTGTATTGCATCATATTTAAACTATTTTTTTTAACTAGCTAATTTTAATTAATTATCTAATAATATGGATAACTATGGGTTCAGTAATGATAATTATAACATTTGTAATAATAAAACAAATAATTTAATGTTAAATTAATTAAATTATAAGTTTTATAATTATTTTTTTATTGTCTCTACATTATATAATGCAAAGTGAAAGTTTCAATCTTTCAGTGAAACTTTCACTCAAAAATAAATTTCACTGAAATTTACAACCCTATTGTAGTAAATGGCGAAACAAAATGAGAGATTGACTCAAAAGACTTAGACCGCAGACGATATGCGGATATCAATGCGATTTTCACTATTTTTATATACATTTAATTACTAACATGTTGCTAATCCTGTATAATAGTTAATACAGGTATATTGAAGTTGATTAACAAAACTTTTTAACATTAACTTTTTATTTGCTAAATATTGTTTTATTTTTACTCTGTATTCCGTTTATCAGTTAGGTATAAATTTACACATTTATAAACTTATAACTGTTTATTAAAAATAGTTATTATAACTAAATAAAGTGATGAATATATGAAGTCTTCAATTAAAATATTTTTATATTACAATGACTACAAAATATTTTTACCTTGCTATTCATACCTATTGTATTACTTTGAGGCATAAATGAATATTTGTGTGATATCTGTGGTACAGTATATAAATTGTTCAGGGTTGTTAAGCCTATTTTGACTTCTTTTTAAAATAAAATAAAAATTAATTTGAATAATTATCATGGTAATTTATAAATAAGATTTTAATTTCTCACATTATGACTCTAATGACTAACAAGTAAATTCCGATTTACAAGTACATTTGTCTGTATTGCACAATTATTAATAAATATTACATCATAATCTATCGTACGTTTTACGAATATAATATACGTATATTAATCGCACTGTACCAACTTTTGTACACTGTGCATTCTAAATAGGTTTATAAAACTTTTTTTATTCAACTCATTATAACTGATCAAACATTGAACTCGTTTTCCATTGGATTAAATTTAAATGATTCAAAATTTAATCATATTACAACGCATAATATATTATTAATTTTGTGTCATCTCAATAAATTAAATATCAGTACATATCTTATTATATTTCCTCTTTTATCTAAATAGACTTAAATATTCATGCAATTATTAATGCATGATAAATTAACTTTTCAAATAAATATAACAAAAATAACAAAAAATAACAAAATTTCAAGGATTTTAAAACGATAATCAAAAACCAATTTAATTATTTGAATTTTTAAAATACAGTACATAGTTTATTTCGTTTTGTAATAAATGATGTATTGTCATTGTCATAATCATGGTGAATTTATTTATTACTTTAATTTTTTAGTTTTAATTTATTAGTCATTAATGTATACAAAAATATCGTTTCAAAAATTATGTCTCATTTCCGCTTCCGTCTCATACTTATGCAGCGCTTATACTCAACATTCTTTCCGATATCCGCTTTTAAGTTCATTTATACCAATTATAATGACTCTCTTTATGTAAATTAAACTTGCTTCTTTCTACTATATTAAAAATATTCTACTTTAAATATTTCAGTTTAATTCTGATTACAATTTTACTTTACTTTAATTTTCAAATAATTTCCTAACAGAATAATATTGAGCTAGTTTTCATAATTATTGTAGCATGCAAATTGTAAGAACTTTGCTAGTTAGAAATTAAAATACGGTATCAGCAAGCATCGTAAATGGACATACAATGAGCATGCCACTTATGCCGCACACACAGCCATAAGTGTAGCGAATGTATGAACCGGTATATGAGAGACCGGTTTGAATAACTGGTCGATCGGGTATTGCTGTGAAACTGCTATTTCAGTGCAGTTGAGGCGAAGGATGGGTCGAACGGAATGGTAGCCAACGCTGAGAGGAAATGGAGTGCAAATCGAGACTCGATAGCAATGAGAACTACTTAATGAAATGACTTCGAAATGAATTGAAATTAATTTAATAGAAAAAAGAATCGAAAGAATCGCTTAATGAGAGAAGACATCAAGAAATAGGTTTTCGGTTTCGTTTCAATTCATGTGAAAATCGGATTTTAATATGAAATCAAATATCAATTGTCGTTCAAAATAATAACATTTAATTTTAATCGCAGCCGACGGGTGTCGCCAATGAATCTAATTAGTCGGCAGTTGTGGTTATTTCTTCTTCTGCGCCTTTTCGGCAGCTTTGGTCACTTTACCGCCGGACACGTCCTTCGGTTTGACTGACTTAATGACACCGACGGCGACCGTCTGTCGCATGTCTCGCACCGCGAATCGGCCCAACGGCGGGAAGTCAGTGAACGTCTCGACGCACATCGGTTTCGTCGGCATCAGGTCGATGATGGCCGAGTCGCCCGACTTTATGGCCTTCGGGTTGTCTGTCGGACAAACATAGCATTAGTGCCGAACCGAGTACCCACCGGACAGCCAACCGGCCATACCTTCGATCTTTTTGCCACTTCGTCGGTCGCATTTGGCCTTAATTTCGCGGAACTTGCAGGCGATGTGAGCGGTATGGCAGTCGAGGACAGGGGTGTAGCCATTGCTGATTTGGCCCGGGTGGTTCAAGACGATCACCTGAGCGCTGAACTCCTCGGTAGCCTTCGGCGGGTTGTCCTTCGAGTCGCCGGCGACATAGCCTCTGCGCAACTCCTTGACCGACACGTTCTTGACGTTGAAGCCGACATTGTCGCCGGGCACGGCCTCCGTCAGGGCCTCGTGGTGCATCTCCACCGACTTCACCTCAGTGGTCAGCATCACCGGCGCGAACGTCACCACACATCCCGGCTTCAACACTCCGGTCTCCACGCGACCCACGGGTACTGTTCCGATACCTGCGCCGAGAGAGCATTGAGACGAGTGTCGCACAAACCGAACCCAAAGCCAACATTACCTCCGATTTTGTAGACGTCCTGAAGGGGGAGTCGAAGGGCTTTGTCGACGGGTCGAGACGGGGGTTCCATCGCATCGAGAGCTGCCAAAAGGGTCTTTCCCTCCAACTTCGAGCCCTTGCGCTCCAACTGCCAGCCCTTGAACCAGGGCATGTTGGTGCTCGCCTCCAACATGTTGTCGCCGTTCCAGCCCGAGATGGGCACGAAGGGAACGGTGGCCGGGTTGTAGCCGATCTTCTTCACATAGGCCGACACCTCCTTCTGGATCTCCTCAAAGCGCTGTTGACTGAACGGCGGTTCCGTTGTGTCCATCTTATTCACGCCGACGATCAACTGCTTCACACCCAGAGTGTAGGCCAACAACGCGTGCTCTCGGGTCTGACCGTTCTTCGAGATACCGGCCTCGAACTCGCCGGTGCCGGCGGCCACGATCAGGACGGCCACATCGGCCTGGGAGGTACCAGTGATCATGTTCTTGATGAAGTCCCGATGGCCGGGCGCGTCGATCACCGTCACGTAGTACTTGGGTGTCTCGAACTTCCAGAGAGTGATATCAATGGTAATACCGCGCTCTCTCTCGGCCTTCAACTTGTCCAACACCCAGGCGTACTTGAAGGATCCCTTTCCCATCTGCACCGGCAGGCAAACAGCGGTCAGACGCGAGCACATGGATGCACATGTGGGCACTCACCTCCTGGGCCTCCTTCTCGAACTTCTCGATCGTGCGCTTGTCAATACCGCCGCACTTGTAGATGAGATGGCCGGTAGTGGTCGACTTGCCGGAGTCGACGTGTCCGATGACAACGGTGTTGATGTGGATCTTCTCTTTTCCCATATTGAGTGTCGATTCACGCGATTTGTTGCAACAAATTCGTCAACTGTTCCCAAGAAAGACAATCGGATTAGACAACAGACAACGACTTCCCTCTCAACCCAAGTATAGCAATGCAAAGCCCTTTAACAGCACTGCGCGACCACTGCTCACTCGATCCCATCGGTTCGAGCGTTCACTCGGTGTCAACCGATCCAAGTCTCGCAATAATTACATTTAAGAGTCGAAGAAATGCAGGTTTGGCTCAAATTAGGCGAAAGTCTATTCAAAACCTATTAATAAATCGCTTCAACGAGGAGTGAGTGGAGAACCGGTGCAACGCTTTCGTCAAAACGGAAATGAATGGCGAAAATGGCGGACAGAGAGAGGCAACGCATTGCTCTCGCATTGCACTAACGCTAGACTCAGACAACGCGTAAGCAATGCTTTCGTGGCTTTAAATGCAATGCTTTTTCTCCACTTCACTACACCTATGCTATGCTATGCCGTCAATGCATTTCGATATTAATGTTTTGTCACTTCAAACAAAACTCATTTAAACCAACTTTTAATTCAATTTCGATAAACAAATTGAAATTATTGGCCAAAAGAGTCAAATATCGGTAAATATCGACAAAATAGCGAAATCGCAAACAAAAGCATTGCTTAGAATTGAGTCAATGTGTGACTCGAGTAACGCCGGCTTTCACTAAATGCTCGCTAATTGTCACTCAATCTGATCACCCATTTCGGTGATTATCAGTTAAACAACCGATTAGTCGAATGACAATCAATTGGTAATGAATTGCGAATTCAATTGTATTGAAGAAATGGTAAAAATGTGTTTCACTTACGTATATGTGAACAGAAGAGTCGCAAAGTATAGAAGAGGTCTTCGCTGTTATAAGTCGTTCCTTATATTAAGGCGACTGCGAGTGACGTAATCCGGAGTCGACTCCCGCAAGCAATCCGTCCAATCAGAGCGCGACGTCTAGAGTTGGCTGCAGTCTAACCGTACAGACAGTACACGCCATACGAATCGCATACGAATTCGAATACTTAACGATATTAGTGGTGTTAAATTCACCAAGTTGGTTGCATGATGAAAGTTTTGCTGACAGATCGCAACTTTTACTTTACATATTCGAAATTTAATACAGATTTTATTGCAAACTAATTATACAGATTTATAATTATGAATTTACTTTTATTAATTTTATCTTCATAATTGCTCTAATTAGTAATACATTATATTTATTTATTTAATAAATTTATCTGGTTTAAATTGTTAATTTATAAACAATATAATACGAAATGGGGGTTCTATGTTAATTTTTACAAATTTTATTTTTTAAATTGAAATTTTTACTGAAATTTTGTGAAACTTTTAGTTTATTTAAAGTTTAACATTCGTTCACATTCTTCAACACTAACAACGCTAACGAATCGTATGATAGGAATTGAATGGCAGACTCATTGAGAGTCGAAAAGCGCATTGTTTTGCAGTTCTCACTCAATAACGTCAACGGAATGCCTATTCGAGTGCCCTTTAAATGCATAGCATTAGGCATAGACTCGAACGCGTATTCGTGCCGATGCTTATGCGCGAGCGCTCGGAGCGAAGCCGCAGTCGTACGCAATGGCGAGTCTATTGCAAAAGCTGTTTAAAAGTCCGTTTAAACCGATTCAAGCGATCATTAGCCGCTCGAAAGCCCACGGATTCCCGCAGTTCGCGAATCTTCCGCCGCATTACCCGATCAACGGTACGGGCTATACATATGAGACAAAGATAGCGCGAAAGCGGCGAATAAAGGACCCGAATATACCGAACTTCAAGCACATCGAACCCCTGCTGTGGTCCGACTGGCGAATGCTGCGCGACTGCCGGCGCCGACACATGTTCGCCCAATTCAACCCGACCTACACTATACTCTATACCATTCGAAAGTCGAAATTATTGCCGAATTTGATAAAAGTAATGACTCAATCACTTCGGTATTGCGTTCACTAACTCTTGTCTCTCATCGGTAGGAGTCGGCACTTGAGGACACTCTTCGACATCCGCGCGACTCGAATATCCAGCATTTGAACACCAGATGTATTCTGAGTTCCCGCGCGCGCGGGGTAGTCAAGAAGTATAAGATTAGTCGACATTTCTTCAGACATTTAGCCGATTATAACCAGTTGTCGGGAGTGGCTAAGGCTTGCTGGTGACCACTGGCCGCCTACCTGTGCCGCTCCACTCATATCTAGTTACACATAATTGAGTCAAGTCTTAAAGTAGTCGTTAATTGATTTTGAAATTAGTTTTTATAAGAATTAATTGGTTTTGTTGTCTATAATAAACGGTTTCGGAAACTATGATTAAACTCGTGTTTTGTAATCAAAAAATTCTGGTTTGGAGTCCAAAGGGTAGGCAATGATTGGTTACGATTCGATTGAAATGTCGGTTAATTGTCCGCTCTTTCAGATGTGAGTTATTTGCGGAAAACGCATCGAATCGTCGGCGCATTCATCGGCTCTCTTCCCGGTTTCACTCAACAGAACACCGAATTAGGCCTACCGTTGCTACTGATGCCCGAAGAGGCGAAACTACTGGTCGACAAACAAATCGCAGTTATCGTCGAATACGACCTTACGGTCGATGAAGAGATGAAAGCATTTTATGCGAAACTAAAGAATGATTTCTATCAACAAAATTGCCAACAATTCAAAGCCGAGAG
Organism: Metabelba pulverosa; assembly: GCA_034697605.1. NCBI lineage: Eukaryota > Metazoa > Arthropoda > Arachnida > Sarcoptiformes > Damaeidae > Metabelba > Metabelba pulverosa. The sequence goes on from JAQIXC010000017.1 coordinate 48,431, forward strand.
AAAAGCAACGATTATTGAAATGTCGGACAAAATAATTGGCGGAAAACTAACGAAGTTTTCAGAGAAATACAAACATTTGAATCGACAGGAGTTGGAGGAAGAGGTGATAAGACAAGAGATCGACAAAATACCTGACATTAAACCTGAAAACTGTGCGACAAAAGTCTATACGAGTTGTCCGTTTGATAAGAGGAACGAAAGACTTATTGACTTTAGTTGTTATCCAAAGACACGCAAAGAGTCGATAAGATATGCGGTTTTCCGCGACTTATGGCATAAAAACTATTACTTAACGGATGGCATAAAATTCGGTTCAGACTTCCTGTGCTATGAATGCGATCCGATTGGCGTTCACTCGAAGTTTATGGTCATCTGCAGCGATGCCGACGGACCCGAGTTGGCCGAACTCGACGTTCAACTGTACGGACGACTCGCCAAAAGTGTGCGAAAAACTGCTTTAATTGCTTTCAATCCATATGTACAACAAAATGGCAATCAATTGATTGAATATAAAACTATTGAATGGCAATCGAATTGCTGTAAAACTAAAGACATATAAATATATATACAGTATATAAATATAAATACTTTCATTAAAAACCGTTCGTTCGACTCAATCGGATATAAAAAGAAATAAAAATTGTGTTTCGTTTCTAATACTTTCGTCTCAACAGTGGATAGAATCGAGAAAATCATAAATTAATTGCTTTTCATATCTCATGTATTGCTGTTATCTAACGGCTCTTAAGCCCATATCACGAACTCTCTGAGTGTGAGCAGCGGTGCTCAGGGCCTGAGTGGTCGAGCGCTTCGGTTTGCGCGTTCGGTACACATTCCTAATATCAGATAAGGCGTCCCGTCTGGTGCTCGCGGGCACAGGTGTCTTCTTCTTGATTGGCCAATTCTCCTATCGTCCCGATTATCGACACAAATAAAACAAAAGTTTTCTCTAATTAGACATTAAATTCAAATCAAAACAAAACTCAGACTCAGACTCATTGACAGCTCTTCAGGCGAGCAGTTGAGAGGAATGGGAAAAATGATTCGCTTTTGCGTTACAATACCTGTCCGACACTTCGGCGCAGTTTGCGAATCTTCCGCAGATGCTTGAGTCGGCGCTGATTGGCTGCCGTCGAGTCGGTCAACGCGGTTCGCCAACTCTTCGAGACGCAGGACATGAGACATAACTCGTGAACCGTTAAGTATTGGAGTATTTGTGCGATTATGTGAGGAATATGACTCAGTTCGGAGATCACGTCCTTATGTTCGTTCACGTCGTCGACGGCGTATATCGACTCTTCGTCCGCCGCAGCGGACATCGCAAACATCGCAGACATTGCTCTCGAGTTGCGTAAGACTTAGCGTTACGACAGTATTGGACGACAGAAACGGTTTAAATGCGAGAAAATTAAGTAGAAATCGATTGTTATATACATTCGTATAAACACTTGAATCGCAATCACATTTCAGACGCTTTTTGGGCATTCAATGAGTGTCGCGAATGTCCGACAAATCACAGAAAGGATTAAGTGTTCAGATCTGATAAGACATGTGAGAGATCTTAGGGGAGAAGCGGTTCCCAAAGTAATGCAATCATTCGTAAAGAGTATGGAAAGAGTTGGCGACAGAAACGCGAAAACTGAGCAAAACTGAGCGAAAGAGTGAAAAGTTTGACTCAAAACAGTGAAAACTGAAGACAAATCAAAACGATTTTGAGCTAAAACTTTCAAATCGTTTCATTCATACCTCTCTTCACCGCTTCAGCCAATCGGCGACCGATTCCCTGCACTTAGCCCTCCAATAGACACCTTTCGCCCGTTTTGGCCCCATTTCACGCAACAACTCACGTCTTTCTTCACACACAAAAAGGTCCGACTCTGCCGGTCAACGCATTTCACTATTGAATTGATTTGGTTTTGGCTTTTAAGCTAAAAATTCGCATTCATTTCGTAAACACAACAAAACGTTTCGCGAATTTGGTTTAAATTGTAAATTAATTTAGTTATTAAGCTATGGATCCGAATGCGAGTCGAGACCAACAGCCGATTCAGAAGCAGCCGATGGTTTACATTTGCGCCGGTATTTCGACGAATGTTTTGTCGTTTATAGACTAGTCTATGCGTTAATCATAATCTGCGCTAATTTGGTCACAACTTAACTCTCGTCTTAATCTGATTGCCTGTCTGTGCCGTAGAGTGTCATCACGACAATGAGATCAAACCGAAAGACCCGATTCGGTGCCGAGAGTGTGGCTACAGAATAATGTATAAGAAGAGAACCAAACGATGTAAGCGTTCGCTCGGATTTGGCTTTATTTAGAAAAATATCATTTCTTTCATAAATAATAACAATTAGAATATGAATTAAAAATATAATTAATTTCAGTGATTGTGTTCGACGCGCGTTAAGCCATTGCTTCCGTCTCTTCGTCTCCTGTCTGGCCATCAAATGAGCGATATTTCGGAGAATATGGTCTTAACGTCACTCTTGAGGTCGTACTCAGACATCATATCCTCGACATTCTGTTAAATAATTCAATAAATTCGTAAATAAAAGAAATGTTTTAATTAAGCAAAACATCGATCGAATGCTTACTTTTTTGACATTAGTTTTCTGCATATCTTCTCTCAGATTCAATAGTGCCGTCAAATGTTCGACTCTTATGTCGGGATATCTCTTCACTAAACCCTAATTTACATGAATTGAGTTGTGATTTAGTGATAAAATTATAAATATTTGTCGATTGACTGGTGGTCTTACCGAAACTTCGAGGAATAGCATGCTTAAATCTTTTAGTTTCAAGAATTCGGCCAATAGTGGCAAACAGTCGAAAGGCGAGTCTTTCTGTGAAATAAATTTTGGAATTAGTGTTGAAAAGCAATAAACAATTTGTGGTCACAACTAACGACGAAATTTGCCGAAGACTTTGTCGGGAGTTTAGCGACGGCGGCCTTCAGTATCTCTCCCTCTCGTATGAACTTCTTGGCGAACAGTTCTCTTTGGCTCTGATTTTTTAATTGGATTTTTCTGTTCATCGGTTTTGATGTCAATTAGTTTGCGTTTCTATAACTCAATAACTACTGTAAAGGCATTGAGAGTTAACTCACTTTTGGAGAACAGCAGTGATATAGCCCTTCGCTAACCGGCTTTGCAGCAGAAGCTTCAGTCTATCGGAGTTCTGTTCCTTCAAGTGCTCGTAATCGCGAAAATAGTCCTCTAATGTGAGGCAAATGTTCTCAATTACACTGATCTTCGAGTCGAGCCACTCCTGAGACCCGATTTTCATGATCTCGCGGTCGACGTCGAGAAATATCTCGTAGAGTAAGTGTCCAATACTTGGGTGGAATAGACGTATGGAATCAGATTGAGTAGCGATTGAGAATCGGGTGAATTGCTAACCTCTCCTCTTTGAGTTTGTCGAAGGAGTTAATGACGTTTTCGAATACCTTTTCCGCTTCGATATCTGTTATGCTTTTATCGATTTTGTATTCCTGTCGGAACTTCAGTGCAATTTCATTAAAACTCAAACAATTGTTTGTAATCGCGATCTATAATGAAGGTTAAAATTAGAGATAAATACGACTAAAACCCGATTGCAGACCATATTAGGTGTGAAGAATTGGTTGCGATTCTCGAAATGAGACTTCGAGTAGCGATTCACAGCGTCTTTGTATTGTTTGGCGAACGCCGACAAGTGGTCCATAGATATGACGAGAACCCGATTGACGAGGTTTTTGTTGACAGTGCGCGCGACCTGAAGCTAATGGTCAGAATCGAAGCAATCAGTAATGGAATCAAATCGCAACCAATCGATGGCTTACGTGTTGGTCAATCATCTGGAAGACAATGACCGGAGTTGTCGTCTGGTAGTGCCGCGCGTCGTCCGTTTCCGGCGGGCTATTGCTGCTCCAGTCCTTCACCTCTCGTGCGATTGTATTGCTCAGCCATTCCTTGTAGTTCTTCTCAACGGTCGCCAAATACTTGTTCGTCAAGTCGTCGACCACTGGTTTTGGCAGAAGAGGTGGAAGTCCTTCCGCTTGAATATCAAACTCCAAGTCTTTGTGACCCATGAGTTCGGAGCCCTCGTAGGCCTGAACCCAATTAAGAAGAGTGACGTATTCGTTGCCCTCCAACTGGTTGGCCAACTCTTGGAGATGAGTGGACAGACATCTGTGGTATAAGTGAAGCATTTCCTGAACGATGTTATAGTGCGGCGGAAAACAGGGAACGCAGGCGTTCTTCACTACTCGCAGGTCGTCTATAATGAGCAGTCGTGTCACCTCCATGTGCAGCACTAACCACATCTTGTTTTGATGTCTGTCGTGGAACTGATTGCCGGCAATTCGCTCCGAAACCGCTTCTTCGAGTATCTCGAAGACCCTTTTGCGCCACTGCTTGGGCCGTCCGGTCGGCATAAAGTTGGTGGTGTCGTAGCGCTTGATGGCCGTCACGTCTGCCTTCTCCTCTCTCTCGATAATCCTGAGCGCAGTGACTATAACTGCCGGTTCTTTTCGCACCGAATTGAGAGTTAATCTGATTATAAGCCACAACTGTTTGCCCAACTCTTCGGACAACTTCTCGACCTCCGAGTAGTAGTGTTTCAACATATTCTTGTCGGCAGTACTCGTTTGCGGCAATCGATGCAATTCGAAGAGCAGGTCATCCCTCGAGTTCTCCAAATCGGTGAGCAATTGATGGGCAATCAGGAGCTTCCCGTCGGCGATGGCGTCGCGAGTCTTCTGTACGGTTTCGGGAACATTGAAGATGTGCTTCAGGTTCTCCATCGCCGCCACGTATTGCGAGTGTTTGAGCGACTCTTCCCTAACGAGTCTCAACTTCTCCACCAAATTCGGAACGACTGGAAACGTCTCTTCGATCTCTTTCAACGTCTTCTTTATCTCTTGGATGTCTTGTTGTGATGTCTGTAAGTGAATGAGTCCAGTCTTCACGCCATCTAATTGGGTCTGCATTGCCGTCTTCAGCATTCCCTCCACTGATGTCTAAACCAATTATTTCAGATAATTGTCAATCATTTGAGTTCTACTCAACTCTAAGTCATTAAATGCGAGTCAAACCCAATGACCCGAAAGACACGGAAGACATGGAAGACATACCTTCTTGCGAATGATGCGGCGCTTGTATTGCTCGACTTTCTCCAACTGGTCCGGCCTCTGAAGCATATTCGACACGTGTTTCCTAGCCGTGAGCCGAGCCTCGGTCTCCAGTGCCTCGATGTTCATCATTAGTCTCACAATTGATTCAATAGTTATTCCGCAATAAACGAGTCATTCGTTTGTTTACTTGCATTTAAATTAGCGTTAAATCAGAATTGGTTTGAATGACACGAATCGCTGTTTGTTTACTAAACAACATAAGACACACCCATTCGGCTAATTGTACGCCACGCCCACCAACTTTACACAATTTATTATATGATGTATAGAATTGAGAAATTTTATCAGGATTTATGAATCATAAATTATCACATGCAATTATAAAGTTCTTAATTCTAAATTGGTTCATTGATAAAAATAGCTCGTCTCGACTTAACTCTATAGTATATGCATTACAAAAGTTATTAAAGGATTAAAATTGAAACTTAATTGAAACTTTAAAATTATCCATGAGTTATAAAAACAATTCTTTATATCAGTGTATATCTGTGTAATTTAACACCAATACTAACCATGATTATTTAGTTGGCATGGCTAAAATGTGCTTAATTGCTCCCTTGTAAATTCTGACTGACAAAATTAATAGGATATAATTTGCATTGATCAAATTTATAGAATTTTCAACGCTTGCTAATAAAAGCATTTCATTGAATTGGTTTTTAAAAAATAAGTGTTACAAATTGTTTGAATATAAATTAAACACACTTTTTATATATTTAACTATTGATAATTATAAATATTATAGTTGTAAGAGTAGAGGCTCTAACGTAGAGCGTATAAACTGTTGAAGAGCTGGTTGATAATCTTACATTGATCAAAACTTAATACTCACTTAAATAACTATTAACAATAAGTTTAATAAACTAATAAATTGGCTTGCTGTTAAATTAGCAATTCAACAATTTAAATCTCTTATTACAGCCAAGAATTGTTTAAAATAGTTTTCGAATTAGTGCTCTCATTATCAAACCATTCGGCACTGAAATAAAAAAAAAACAGAAAAAATTGTTGAAATGTTAAACCACTACATGGTTTAGATGGAAAATAAGGGTTTATTCAATTTAATTTATATAAAGTAATAACTTAAAATTCTGTTTTCAATTTCTATTGTGTAATGAAATTTCTACTTGCTCAATAAATTGTTTAATTCATGCATTCATTAATTAAAAATAAAGCTGCATTTAATAACAGATCTGAGTAAAAATCAGCATTAATCAATATAGAAGAATTTTAAAATAGGACTTTGTAAACGACTTATTTCTAATAAATAATTAAACATGCAGTTGATGTAATTATCGTATCCGCATATTTAATAAGCATGTCAGTACAGGTACAGTACAAAGAATATTCTGTACAATAGAGTAGACAACGGATGAAAACTTGTTGAGTTAAATAATTTTATTAAATAAATCATTGAATGGAATTAAGAGTACAATAAAATCAATGTTAAACTTAATGATCGTATAATTCACACAATTAATTGTAGATTAAATATAGTGATAAGACATGACTTATAATTGTTTTGTTAGAACTCTAAGAATTGGCAAATCCGTTGACATAATTCCAAACTATTCCTAAAATATGCGGAAAATATATTCTTTCGTTTCATTACTTCGTAATTGTATTTAAAATTAGTTGACATTAATAGCGAGCCTTTGATTGCTTGCATTGCTTGGCTTTAATCACATTTTTGGCGTTTAATATAATATAGGAAAAGAAAATTTGTGACACTTTATGTCGAGACGGAAACGGATTGCACGGCTGGTTCGCTCGCAATTGGTATTTCAGCTTTGGTTTCCACGGGCGCCGCCTCTCCCTCTCCACTCTCACTCTACTCACAATTCAATTATTCAATAATTTATTCTTTAATTTCACACAATTTGTCTAAAATACGAGAGAATACCTGTTGTTGTGCGGGCGTCGGTTCGGGAGCCACGGCATCGGGTGCTGCTGCGGGTGTCTCTGATTGTTGTGGTTGAGGCGCAACTGCGTCTGCTTTTTGCGCAGATTCTTCAGCAACAGAGGGTTCAGATGGTTGGGCAGCCGTTTCTGCGGTATTTATTGATTCTGGTTGAGATGCAGGCGTTACTGCTTCGGGTGCTATTTGTTCGGGTGCTGGTTCTGGCTGAGTAGGTGCTTCTAACTTGCGCGGTGCCGGCACAGGTTGCGCAGCTGATTGTTCAGACTCTTGAGCGGGAGTTTCCGACTGCAAAGCTGGCTGTTCTGCTTGAGTTGACTCACTATTAGGTACTTCTGGTTGCTGTGGCTGTTGGGCAGATGTGTCTGGAATTGTTGGCTCTGTTTGAGATGCTTCTGGTGCTACGTGTTGTTCTGGTTGTGCCGCTGGCTCTTCTGGTTGGGTAGCGACTTGTTCGGGTTGGGCAACTGGTTCTTCTGGTTGGGCAACAGACTCTGGTTGGGTTACCGGTTGTTCTGGTTGTGCTGCTGGCTGTTCTTGTTGTGTAACTGGTTCTTCGGGTTGGGCTATGGATTCTGGTTGAGTAACGGGTTGTTCTGGTTGGGCAACGGGTTCTGACTGGGTGACAGGTTGCTCTGGTTGGGCGACAGCTTGTTCTGGTTGGGCAATGGCCTGTTCGGGTTGAGGGACAGGCTGTTCCGGTTGATCAACAGGTTGTTCGGGTTGTTGAGTCGGTTGCTCTGAAGTCGGTTGCGGCGCCTGTTCTGGCGTAGCCTCGGTTAGGGCGGCTGCTTCTGGCTGTGCCTCTTGTGCAGTTTGCTCGGGTTGAGTTGATGGAACGTCTGCTACAACTTTAGAATCATCTGTAGCCGTTGGTGCGGCCACTGGTGCCGGTGCTTCTGAAGGCACGGCATCGTTCGCTGCATTCGATTCCTCGTTCGAAACCTTTTGTTCCGTTTCTACAATATCTACAGTATTTGCCTAAACATTAAGTTTTAGTTAGTTTTTAGAGTTTTAAAGTTATTTAATCAAATTTGTTTTTAATTTTACCAAGCAAATTATTTACACTAGCATATATATGTTAATAAGTAATCTTTAAAGCATAATCTAATGATGCAAATTAGAATTTTAAAAAGCTTCTAAATTATAGATAGAAATGAATTACCATTGAAAAGCAAATCGAAATAATAATCACAGAATAAAGTTTTCAAACTCGAGTCGAGTGGTAGAGATCGCAAAGTTTTCGAAACTGTTTTAAAGACTAACTTCTTAGCTATCAGTGATGCAAATGACAAGAGTTGGCAACTAATTGCTGTTTAAGACTTAAATCGAGTGGAGGTTTGATTGCATGTGACGGCAATTTATTTAAAGATGTGTTTCATAAACATCGAAATTGTTCTAAAAATACTTTATTTCTATACTTGACTTACATACAAAAATATAAATATTTTTACAATTTTGCCTTGCTACTCTAACGTCGCACTCATACATTGCTAACTGGCATATATTGTAAGGCAATTACAGCGGAATGTATTTGAGGATTGCTATTAATCTAGGAATTTTGTTTACTGTATAGATGTGTACAAACTTTTGTTGCTTTTCTCATTGTTTTGTGTAATCACGAGTAAACTCCTAATATTTTCAAATTTGTCCTTGTTAGCCGTGAAAAGAAAAGATTTAATTTGAATTTGTAAATTAAAAGCTCTCGTAATAGAGGTTAAGGATTTATTGCATTTCCTTTTTTGCTAGAAATTAACAACATTTTAAAATTATAACTTCTTTTTAAGCACATCTCACACATCAAGAATAATCAATTGAAAATAACAAATAATTAATAGAAATTCTTGTTACAAATGCTTATGACTAAAATAATTATACTGTGTTATACTAAGCACTGAATTATGTTTGAGCTAATAAATTTGCAAGTTTTTAAATTTTTTTAATTAATCCAAATTTTGGCACAAATCTTACGTTTAACCAGAATATTAAGTTTTGAGTAAAATCTTAATTTTGTAAAAACTTTAATCAAAGAAAACTCTTTTCGACTTCAGTTTGAAAACAAAATTTTTTGGCTCTTATTTGAAAATTTGGATTCAATGCTATATTTTTCGATAGTTTTGAATTCGCGTCTTATTTATAAATTTTAACGGAATTTCCGGTTAAATGAATTTTGAAGTTTATTTTCGGCATTTAAGCCGAGAGATGATCATACGATAGCACGTATACTGAAGTGCTGTACTATAGGCACAGTATACCCGAGCACTAGCACTCGGGTGACATTGAAGCTGTAGTGAAGACGCTATCAATAAACACTCGAAACCGCTGCTAAACACTTGTGCTCAGCATCGCCCACGACATTCGCTAATAAACTAAATAAACTAAACAAACAGTGTATTTATTGTTTTGCAAAATACGCGTTAAATGCGTTTTTGTTTTGCGATGTTTGCCAAATGCATCGAAAGACAGACTAAAACTCAGATTTCAATCGGTATTGTATGACAACACTCACCGTTGGTGTCGATGAGTGAAAACGAGTCGAAACTTCGGTTTGGATTACGTTATACGCGTCTGGAGACGAGTTGTCGTGATTTTCACCTTTCGATTCGTTATTAAACTCATACTTAGAATGTCCTCGACTTCGGAATATCTTATTTCCCATTCTTTAGCACAAATACGTCGTAAACCGAATTAATGCTTAAAAAGTTATTTTACTATTAATTATTGTTATATTCATTTAATACAATATTTCACAAATTATTCTCTTCTCATACATTCGTTTATTTTGATATGCATTGAAAAAATAATATTTGATATAAAAACTTTATCAAGTTGCTCAACTATTAATTTAATGAATCACTCACTCAATTGTAAAATTTACAGCAAAATTGCAATACTAGCATTGTAATTAATCAGTTATCAAATTACTCTATCCTTACAATGTACTTATTTTTAGGATTTTCTTATCTAAAAAATAGCTAAACATTAATAAATTTTATCATTTTATTAGTGAAATATTGTTACAAAATAGCGCTTAAGCATTAAATCAACATTATTTTTAAATAAAACAACTAAATATAATTTATTAACAAATAATTTTTACCTTTATTAAAATTAAACCTATTAATTTTAACAATAACTACTTTGTAATAATAATTTATTCTAAATACAAATTACCTGAGCTTGCAAAAAATAGTCTTGACAATAAAAAGATTTTATTACTTCAAAAGAATTTTGTTGATTATCTAATTTACTTAGTAACTCGGTGAATTGACATAACTTAATTACATGTAATTAATTCATATGCATTGCATTGTTGGTTAAAAATTCCGACTCTGACTGCTATAGAAATGCAATTGAGTTTTGGAGCGAATGAACAAAAAACTGTTAATTTCCGTTCGCAAGTGTTGGCTCCGGAAAGCGTTAATTCCGTTATTTTCACGACTATTGCCCTTATTTGCCATTCAATTCAGTGAATTCGCTAATAAGACAATTATTTGATTATTTTCTACTTTTTTATCCTAATTGCTTATACAAGTTAAATTTTATCTGTATGCTTTATTTAAGTTTATTCTATTTTCTGTTATTTTAAAAACGTTTCACTTTATACTGCATAAACGGAAGGAGTAAAACATTTTGATTCGATGTTTGTTTAGGAACTACATTAACCTTAAGTTAGTTAAAAATAGCATGAACATAAGCGAAGCGCTCAGACCTATTAATAAAGAATTTCATTTCACTTTTGATTCGAGGCTCGACATAGTTCGGGTGCCAGTATTCCATGCAATCAAATTGGCACATGATAGTTAGGTTGATTCATTAATGAGATCAAGTTGCTTTTTAATTGAATTTACCAAGATATTTCAAACGCATCTAATTTATTGCATTTCAATTAAATGAGAAATAATTTAAATATTTATTTTGAGAGTAAAAAGCGATTTATTTATTTATAAATTACCAGAATTTAAGTATTTGTTTATTATTTCAATTATTTAATATAAATTGAATTAAATTTTATATTGAAATACAATTTTCAGTAAATTTTCTTTAGAATCAGTAAAAAATTTGAAATAAAACAAAAAACGAAATAACAAATAAAATATATATACTTTGATTGTATTAATAAATATAAACATTATTTTTAAATGTGATATAAAAACGAAAGAATTGGCAAAAAAGCTGAAAATTAGATTTGAAGTAAACGCAGAATCAATAGGCCGTTAGAAAGAAGAGATAAAAATAGAAAATAGCGTTAAATACAATCAAATCCATTCGTTTCGGTTGTTCTTCGAGACAATAATAGTCGATCGGTCGGTGGTGTCCGAGAAAGGACTTTCCCGATTGTCCCGATTGTCTAAATCCGGTTGACTTTCCGATTGGTTTTCCAGTTTGCGGGCAAACATAGAGCGCTTGACATTGGCGTCCATGAGCGCCGAGCTCTGGCGCTCGAGGCCGCCGGCAATGCCGCCCATTTCGCCGCCAACACTGCCGCTGCCAATGGTCTCGCTGTTCATGGACTCCTGGCTCCGGGAGAAGGGGAAGATGACCTTGTTGCGGGTCGCCTCGATCAGTTGCCGCCACCGGTTGCCGCCCCGACGCTTGTTGGCCAACCCGCGCGCTAACCGAGAAAACCTACTTCTTGAAGAGGAAGACTTGAGTTTAGTGGGAGACCGGGGCGATGGCACGGGTTCGTAGCCTTCAAAGTCATCATCAAAACTGGCCACTCTGTCCATCATCAGGAAATCGAAGTTAAAACCTTTCATAAGTCTTCGCTCCCTTTGTCGACCTCTTTTGCCAACCGGTTGGACAGTTCCGTCTTTGCCTGACAGGCGAGTCAGTCACTCATTTAGTACTTATATTCTTCTATTGTATTGATGTTATGCGATTCGATTTATCATGCTAATTTATACATATTTATCAAATATACAATGTTTCGATGTTTTAAAACTAGAAATAAATATGTATATCTTGTATTATTGTTCTCACATTAAATTATCTCTTAATAGCAAAATTTCAGCATTGTATAATTTTTTCAATTAAATATTAATAACTACAATTAAGCTTTTATAAAATAGTGTGGAAAATATTTAAATCCTATACAGAATGTATTTGTAAATGGTGTACCTTTTTTAGTGCCAAGCATTTCAAGCAATTCATATCGAAGAGCACTGATATCCTGTTTGATTTCATTGCAGTCATCTTCGGTCACTCCTCGCTGTCTCTCTTGGATTCGTTGTTCACTCGTTATATACCGCCGAACGAGAGATCGCATAACACTTTGGTATTTGTGGTCTCTTTCACTCGCTTTACGCGCTTTCCTCTACAAACGCATTGCAATAGTTTGCATGAAACGCGAGTGCATAGAGAGAATTGATCGAGCTTAAATTAGAAGCACACAAACCCGTATTGTTCGCATCGCTTCGTTTTTAGCTTTTTTTGTTTGTCCGCAAACCTTATGAAACAACCATTTCATCAAATATATGACAGACTTCGGCGAAGGGATGACATTAAAAGGCGGCGGAACGGTCTCGCCGTCGTTGAAGTAACTCATCCAGAGCTTACTTCGCGCGAACTTCCACTCCTTGTCCGCTTGTTCCTATTAGCACCCATAGTCAGACAACAGCACAGTAACATTAGCACAGGCAGCGTCAGTTTGTCCGGTTCTGTCTTACGCTAATCATTTGGTACGAGTGGTTCATCATTGCTATCAATAGATTCAATAACACAATAACATTGATCACACTATAGGTGCCGAACATGAGTAGACCCCAAAACCTCGTGTAACTCTGGATTCCTGCAAAGTTCAATCAGAAATAGGCATGCAACATTAGGCCAAAATTGTCGTTTAAGTGAATAGCAAATAGCTTGTTAACCTGTTAGCTCGAAATTTTCAAGATCAATTAAGCCAAAACTCGCCCAAAACAATGTTTGCGACGATTCAAACAAACTATATAAAAATTAACCAGGTCTATATTAGTCAATGTTATATTATATTCTATCAATACACTACTACAGATCAATCATATGTGATACTATCTACACCAACATTTACACTGTTCACAAGGTTTTACACAACAAGAACGAATTAAACATGATTAAGTGTAGAATTGAGTGAATAAGTGGAATTAGTAGAAGCAAAAGGTGTGTCCGCAAGCGAACGCCTACTTTGCGAATCGGCGCCATATGAAGCAGGCGTCGGGATGTGGAATCTCGGTATGATTTTTAGCGCCGGGTTTTGTCGACTGTTGCAAAAGACAAACTTGTTTTTCCATATCCGCGTAATACCTAATTAGACAAATAAATTGCCAAAATTTGATTGCTTTTAATGGTTGCGAAGAAAAGTCGTACCAAAGGAGTTGATTGAGTCCACAGGCGAACGAGAATAGGACTAAAGTATAAACACTAAAAAACTTGAGGATATCGATCACCATTCGACCCAAACTGATCTGAAGTGGCCCTAAGTGTGGGTTCACTGAGAATATGTAAACCAATTTCAATGAACTGAATATATTCGCCGCAGCGAACAGTCCCTCCGACAGCAGAATCGGATCGAATGCATCCCAATATTCTCGCGGCAGAGATGCCGTTCCTGTCTTTAAGGTGATTTCTTTCTGGATCTGCATTTGTATTTAAGCATGTTCAGTATTCAAGCAATTAACTCTTAATAAAACATACAACTTATAAATATTTCTCTTAATAATAAATAGAACTTATAATAATTCAAGTAATTAAATGCAAAATACTTGTAAGTATGCAATAACTCTCAGTGCTATCGTTGCCACATATCTGACAAATAAATAAATAAACAATTAATTCTAAATTATACTGTATATTCTGTATTGACTTACAAAGAGTTAGTTATAAAGTCTAATATATTCCACATATCACTTAAATAGTCGGCGATTCCTAAATCCCATAATTGTTTTACTTCACTCCATATCAAACCTTTTGGATAATATATAAACAAAATTTTATACAATATATAGACAATGTGAAAATATTTAAGCAGTTCAATATGCGTACCCAGGACCCAGGCCAGAATAAAATATTCGATAGGAGAAGGCGGCGCTCCTCTGAAGATTCAAAAGTCGAGATAAACTTAAATCTAATTTAAGCCTTAGTTTAAAATAAGTTTCACTCGAAAATAGACAAACCTTTTCGTTGTGTTAACTAATCCAATATCTGGAGAAGAATTACCAAAGATATCGGTTTCTATTCGTTGTGAGGCCAGCATTAGTAGCACTAAGTTTTACATTTAAAACATGATTTAAATAAAATTCTTATTTCAAGTCGTGTGTCGTTGCACTCACATAGAAAAGTGACATAACTTGCTGAATGACAGATGAATTTTATGAATGGCTTTTTAATAAATTGACCTAATATTGAATGAGGCGCTAGTATATAGGCAACCGATAGCACGGGGAATAAAGTGCCAATCAGCACCAATTGCATGGTTTGTATCATGATGTTTTTGCGCCGAAAGCCGGGCAGTCCTTCGTACCAAATCGAGGCCAGCAGTTGTTGCACATTGGCGTGTGCGCAGAACTGGCAAATTGCGAATTGGCAGCAAGCAAATTTGAAAACCACAGTGTTAGTTCGACTGCATTTCGCATAAATTCATTTGTGTAAACATTTATGTGAACAGAAGTATTTAAAATTGTATATAATATTTGCGAAAATATCAATAAAACAATAATTGGAAAAAGAGTTTATATAACGCTTAGCGATAATTACCAGCTTTTGCTTGACTCGGATGGCGAGCTTGAGTCGCGCCAATTGCATCCTTCCCGGTGTCTCTGTTCGGCATAATTATCCCCAAAAATAGATCATTGTAAATTTTTTTCTAATTACTGTTAGCAATCGATTCTTACTACCCAAGGGGTCGCCCAACGGATCGTAATTTAACAAAACCTTTGGTTTTAAAAACAAATAAAAATTTTAATTCGTGTAAGTTTTATAAAAATCATTTGTTAGTTTGGAATTCACCTCCAGTTCCTCTGTAGTACGGGTGTGATCAAGCAGTGCAGTGGCGAATGACTGGCACTGCCGACGCAGTTCTTGATATTCTAACTTAAACTCCGGTTCCAAAAATGATAATCTTCTCAATTGCCAGCTTAGCTCAAATGCTGTCAGAATCGGGTCTTTACTCGACAGCTAGGGTTTGGGTTTAGAAAATTTTGATTTTAATTTAATCAAGTTCAACTTTAATAATTAATTCTCATAATTTGAGGGTGCTACTCATCCCACAAACCCCAGAGGAGCGGCTATTAGTTAATCACTATTAGGATTTGGAGGCTATCACACTCGAAAGTATTGGCAAAAACAATCAAAACAACCATGTTTCTAAAAGAATTTAATACTACAGTACATGTACTTAAGTGTCATGTTCAATTATTTTAATAATAGGTTAGCATATATTACTACTACTATTATTAAAACTTAATTATTGAAATAGATTTTGATAGTATATTCGATTTAAAACGGAAATTTTGAATTATTAAATTAAAAATGCATTAAACATTAAGCTGGATAAAATGGTTAAATTTACCGAGATTAAAGAGGGAGAACTGAGTGCTTTGTAAGCATTGATTCGCGATCTCGAGTGTCGTAAGCAATCTAATGAAAGAACAAAAATACATCAATTCTTTCAATTAACGCATTATTTGTTATATAAATAATTGATTAAAACCTTCTTTATTCGCGAGTCGACAGTCCTTACAACCACAGCGGGCGTCGTGTGGCGCAGGAATCTGATAAAAATGTACATGTTAACAATGAAGTTTGGCATTTGGCACACGCATAGGAAAGGGCAGACATACGGGAGACGTTCCGCGATCTAAAATAATTTTCAAAATCTCGTAATTGTTTCGATGCGCCGCTAATATCAAAGGCGTTATATCCGATGTAAACGTTTCGCGTTCTAAGGCCTCCCAAGACTAGGAAAGAGAGTTGCAGTGAATGCTAAAGCGATCAGAACTGTGGGAACGCACGTGCGGTTGGCCGGGTATGTGGGTCTGGTCCTCGTGATCGAGGAGAAGTTCGACCGCTTCGACGAACTCTTCATTGATGGCGTGAAGTAACGCGTCTTTCATCTCAACGCCAGAACTGATGAGAAGTTCACACATTTCGAGGTTTTCATTATCAATGGCCATCAGAAGACCACTTCTGCCAATCGGGTCGCAGCAGTTGATATTCAGCTCTTCTCTGGGCGTCTCGAGCAGTGCCCTACAGCAGACTCGAGTGTTTACTCACGAGTTATGTGGTAGAAGAGTGATTGGTTGGTTGTGGACATACCTACGAACTGCTGGTAGGTCTCCCCTCTCCACTGCCAACAGAAACCTTTTCTCCGTCAGAGACAGCGGTTTATACTGCGGCGGAAGTTGCGTTGGATTTGAAGTCTGATAATTCATTTTAATGCTATCGTAGTTCAGATCGCAGCCAATCTCCGGATCCAAGTCCTCGATTGGCGCCATCGCTGCGCTTCCCCACAACTATCGCACGAGTAGTTTAGACATTACTGTCGAACAGTTGACGAAAATAGTGATGGGATTCGAGAATTTGTGTAACAAAATGTGATTTAATCGCAAATTTGTTTTAATACGAATTCAGGTATACATTCTCGACAGCTATTGCTTTTCTCCCTTAGATTTTCCAAACCATCGCATCCCTGTTTCCATGGAAACGCATCTCTTCTCTGACACCCAAACCAATGATACAATACATCCTTTGATTAGACATTAGCTAATAGTTATCGCCTTTCAGTATATCGTCTTTTGATTTAGAAAACCCATGTATAAATTTTTTATCCCTTCACTTCATTTAGATTCAACTATTTTGTTTAAGAAAAAATATGATGGCTTTCGATAATTTGCGTTTCAATAAAAAATTATTTTGTTTGCTATACCGTATAAATAAACGCTAAATTGAACTTGAGTTTAGCATTAATAATTTTTATATCAAAACTTGGATTTTGAATATTAAAATTAAATTCTTAAAATCTCAGTTCAACATTCATAAACAATAAAATAAACTAAAACATTTAGTTTAAATATAACAAAAAGCAATATTTATTTTTAAACTAAACACTTTTACTCAAAAAATAAACTTAACTTTTTACATTTATATTTTAAATTATTGAAATATAAATATCCTTTATATTATATAAACTATGAATTCAAGATCTACAATACTCAATTTAATTTTAGTCATTTTAGTAGATATAATTAGATTAAATTCTAGAATAATAATTAAACTTTAAACTTAATGGTTTAACATGTAACTAGGCAGAATTTTGTTAACATTTTAATCATATTGCTAAAAACCACACTAAAATCTAATAGATACAATTAAAGGTCAATTATAAATTTTAAAATATCATCAAAAATTAAAATTAATTGTGAATTAATTTATTGTTTATAATTAATTAAAAATTATTAGTAAATTATAATATATCTTATAAGCATAATTAAATAAGATAAAATAGTTTATACATCTTATATAGGAATTAAATTTTTATACTGTATTAAGTAGTATAATAGAAACCAAAATCAAGTCAAATGTAACAATAAATGACGAGTTCATGCAATTAGTGTTTTTTAGATTCAATTAATATTTAAATACTAATTAAATCAAAATCTCATTAAAAGTAAAATCAAATCAATAATCAAATCAATTGTCTGTAATCTGAATGTTTTGGGCGAACAAGCGATCAATGGAAAGAGGAAGTGATGAGCGAAGAGGGCCGAAGTGGGGTCAGGATATGGGCATCGAAGGCCGGCGCAAGAGTCGACAGGTTCTGCTTCAGGAACTGCATAACTATCAGCGCATAACTCATAACGGATTCAACTTTTATCTGTCAATCATCGACACAAAACACCCGAAATTCATCCGAACGACAGATAAGGGGTACGAGAGGTGGCGAATGCGGTTCAATGTGTTCAGCAGTGGGTTCTTCGCCCAATGGATGCCCAACACTCTCTTGCATTTGGGAGAACTTCACGTCTACTACGACCTAATGCCCGACCGCTCCAAGCCGTGGTGTCTCGACTTCACCTTCTACTACGACGACCGGCCCGTCGGCGCCGAAGTCCTGCTCGACCGCTACCAACTCATGGATCTGGCGCTCAAAGACTCGTTGGTCGGCGCCACTCAACGAATGAAGTATTTGCTGTTTTTGCCGATCACTCCAAACAGGTTTGTGTCGCCGAACCGCGATTTGGATGAATTCCTCGAACGACAAGAAGTGATTAAATCACAACTCGAGCTAATCCGCAAACGCAACCAAATGCCGGCTAAACACCTGACCGACGACATGGAGTTCCACAAACCCGCGGCCGCCCTCTCGCCAGACGCACACAAATCAAACGATTCTCTCAATTCTCAATCAATTTAATTATCACTTTATTCGCAGATTTGTTTCAGATTTCGAATTTAATTTAATTTATACCAAATTTTTATTATTATTAAATATTAAATTGATGGTAAAATAAGCTAGTTATGCATTATAATTTATACTGTATACGATGGTTTGTACAGATAATGAATTTTACCTTGGTAAAACTTAAATCATTTGAGAGGACTTAGTCACAGGGATTGGTTGAGAATAATCTTCATTAGTCATAGAATTAAAGGTTTAGTTATTTTAAAAATTACTCTGCACAATTTAGCTGCAAATGGCCAAACATCATAGTATCGTAATTAGCGATTAAATTATAACTCGTAGCCAATCTCTAGTGTATTCTATTTTATATGGATTTTATACTTGTTAAAATATTTAAAATAAGTTATACAGTACTAGTAAACTTGCATAGAATAAATGGTAAAATTTTAAATTGTAGAGTAAGCCATACCAAAGGTTTGAACACTTAAGTCATTATCTTTGAACTTCTTCAACTAGTTTGAAAAAATGATTATTTAGCAAGCAATGTTTATTTATTATTGTTAATTTTAGTGTAATTAAAAGTGGTAAAATTATAATATAAATATAAAAGATAAATTTGCTAGAAATTCTAACTTAGCACATAACATAACCAATATAATTTTTATTTTCATTTTCAATAAATTAAAATAGTTACTAACAGCTTCAAAACTATTCTTGCTAAATTTAGCTCGTGGTATAATTGCAACAAAATTTCAATTATCGTGAGCAAAACAAGTTTAACGATAATATTACATGTTTTAGAGTAAATAAGTTCTAAAAAACAATAAAATAAAATAAACTTTTGTCGCAATCAATAGCGCAATCGGTGGTAAAAAAGCACTTATTAATGAATAGACTTTACTTTCTATTGTAGTTTATAACGGCATACATGAAATGCTGCAATTGTCTCTATTTCAATAACTACATTGTAAAAATACTAAATCCATACATTTTAAGATTATTTGATGCCTAAAATTCGGTTTAGTTAGACAACAAAGAAGTTTACAATTAGCTTGATGCAAATTTGAAATGTACTGTAGAGTATGAGATAATATTAAGAGCGTTTGGACTCCAGAGATCATTTACACAAAATCTGATGCAAACAAGTGCTTCCATTGATGAGCTTTGGTAGCGATAACTTATGAGTGTTGGCCGAAACAACTAACATGAGCAATTACATGTCATATTAATACATAACCATAGGCAGGATAACGTGGAATGAATTCTAACCAGGATAATTTAAAGCGTTGTATTGAGTGCGAGATGCGTCAAAAAGAGCGCAAAGCGTCTGCAGACGTGATTGGGTGTGAATGAGCGGAAGGGATGACAGCATTGGCTTATATGCGTTGTTTCGAAGTTTGCTTTTTGTCTCTCATCGCTACGATTGCACAACGCGTTCAACAAAAACAACATTTTTTCAAATTTATTACAAAACTCTCATTTCTTTCTAACTCTTCTATACTCTTCAATGACAAACTATTTTTGTTAAATAATTTGTTTGATTTAATTGTGTTTTAACCTAAAATAGGAAAAAATTGGTTAAAATCGATGATAAAAGCGATTAAATCGGTTTGAAGTTTAGAATTAAGTTTTAGTTTTGAATTGGATTTGAATTTTGAAGCAATTGTTTCGAGAGTTGGACTCAAATGAAATGTCGACTAAATTCGGTTATTAAGCGATTTGTCCGAATCTAAGGCTTAGAATCGGTCTCTTGTGGTGACAAAACTGGAGACCATGTCGTCAATCAAACGCAAAAGACCGCATCCGCTGGTCTTGAATTGCGTGAGCGGTTCCTTCGAAGACAAGAGCAATGACTTCTTGTGGTGAGTCGTCACTGCCAGTCGACTGTCTCAAGACATAGCCGTTAGACTAATGTGTTTGCTTTGAACCCGTAGTCCGATCTGCTTTGAGATCATCGAAGAGGCAAATGTGACCAAATGTGGCCACACTTTCTGGTAATGCCGTCACGAATGGCTCGAATCCGTATTGAACTGATTTGCGGCAAAGATTTGCTGATTCTGTTGCTGTCCTGTTGTGTCCATAGCTTCAAATGCATATCGATGTCACTCGAGAGGAGCAATCGGTGCCCGAAATGTAATTTCATTGTCGAACAGGTGTTCCCAAACTTTTTGCGTTAGTATTCGTACAATTGGTTGCATTTTGTGGCCCAATATTGCCATTAATTGCTTTATTGTCTTCTTCTTAGTGAACGAACTGATCACAAAACACCACAAAATAGTTCTGCAGAAGAAGATCGACTCCGGAAAGAATGTGCGAATTGTTTACGAGATTTTCGGTTTGAGTTTGACTTTGATTTGAATTATGTGCAGAATCCGCGCGAAATGAGTGAATTACAAGACCTACTCATCACTAAATCAGATCAATTGGATTTGTCTGATGTGAACGTATTGCTCGAGTCGTTAGCCCAACGCAAGACACAACTCGAAGCCGTATGTCTTCGTGTCTTCATGTCTCGAACCGATATCTGAAATGCATTTGTTTTGTCCGAATCGTCGCCAGAGTTGTAAAGCGATTGAAAACGATTTGTTGAAAGACTTCCTACAACAGGTGCGGAACCACAAACAGGAACAGTTGGATCAGTTGACGCGCGAAATCAGTCTCATCGACGAAGACTGTCGACGCGTCGACGAAATGATTGCAAACGAAGTGCTAAACAAATTCAACGCAAACAACACCAACACTAACAGCGCCGACAACAGTGCAAACAATGCCGACTCGAGCTCTATATTGGATCGGGAGGTGTGGCCGTCTCCCGAACCCAGTAGTAGCAGCGCTTCGGCCTTTTCCAGTCTTGAGAGTAACGCCATTTTTAATAAAAACAATTTGAGGGCCGGAAGTGATGCTCGCGAGCCATGGCTTATGTCTTCGCTGAACAATAGGCGGAAGAAAATGCACTTTCACTTCGAGGAATTAGAGGACTGTTACTTCACTACCAGAGCGAAGAATCTGGTGCTCTCGTCGTCGGACGACGACACGTCTATCGACGGGTTGACAGAATTCAGTTCAACTCTGAATAAGTTCACGACATTCAGTAGTCTGCGGCCATTGGCGACCCTCTGCTACGCGAGTGATATGTTTACCGGTTCGTCGATAGTGTCGAGCATTGAGTTCGACAAAGACAGCGAATACTTCGCGATCGCCGGCGTCACCAAAAAGATCAAAGTCTTCGAATACGCGACTGTCGTGAAGGACACCCTCGACATCCACTACCCGATCAATGAGATGGAGTGCAGTTCGAAGATCAGTTGCGTGAGTTGGAGCTCGTACTACAAGGCCATGATGGCCAGCAGCGACTACGAGGGCACAGTCACCATTTGGGACGCGTTTACGGGCCAGAAGGTGCGCACATTCCAGGAGCACGAGAAGAGGTGTTGGAGCGTCGACTTCAACAAAGTCGACACAAAACTGGTTGCTTCCGGTTCTGACGACGCGAAGGTGAAGCTCTGGTCCGCCAATATGGAGAACTCGGTTACCTCTCTCGAGGCTAAGGCCAACGTCTGTTCCGTTAAGTTCAACCCTTGCAGTCGTTACCACTTGGCGTTCGGGTCGGCCGACCATTGCGTGCATTACTACGACTTACGGAATACGAAAAACCCTTTAATGGTCTTTAAGGGCCATAAGAAAGCCGTCTCTTATGTCAAGTTCTTAAACAACGAGGAGATAGTGTCGGCTTCGACTGACAGTCAGCTTAAGCTGTGGAGCACCGGCCGGACGCCCAGTATTCGCTCATTCAAAGGCCATATCAATGAGAAGAACTTCGTCGGGTTGGCCACCGACGGCGACTTCATTGCCTGCGGTTCGGAAAATAACGCGTTGTTTGTCTACTATAAGGGTTTGAGTAAACAAGTGCTCACTTTTTGGTTCGATTCGCATAGAGTTCTCGTAAGTCTCGCATAACTGCGCTAATCGTTGATTAGAGATTAGGCGCAAACCTATTACTCGTTTAACTCATTTATAGATTAGAGACATTTGTGTCCAATGACTGATATTTCGCTTCTTTTGTCGTTTTTGTCGCTTTTGTTGCTTTTATTCATTGAATACAAACTTATGATACGATTTGTAGGACAAGGATAAGCGAGAAGACGACACGAGTGACTTCGTCAGTGCCGTGTGTTGGAGGCCGGGCAGTAATGTGGTGGTCGCTGCCAATAGCCAGGGCACTATTAAGGCGAGTTTCCTCCTATGCCTCTAAGCCTTTATCAGTTCTACTCATTCCTGATCTCTGTCTCACTGTCTCACTGCCTAACCCTTATTCGTGCGATTATTCCATTCCTTTCATCGAATATCGAATTCTTATGAATTGCGAACAAAATACATAACAATTGCTGTCAGTTCTGATAGTTTAGGTTTTGATCATAAATTGATTATTAGTCGAGATTTCTATTAAGTTTAATTCGAAAACATTTTGTTTTGCTTGTAAAAAGTAAGCGATGTAATGAGAGAGCTGTGAACGCGCTTTAGGAAAGGCAGGCCAGTTAGCAGGTTAGCCAATATAGTCGGTGTGAAGCGATTGTGGAGTACTGTATGTATAGTATGTATATAATGTATATAATATGCGAACGTCTGTCTGAATGAGTGAATGTGATTGCATTGTAATGTATGATATTGTGTGATATTGCATGATATTGTGGGAATGGTAGGGATTGTATGGACTGGTGTGCTATGGCATGGAGTGGTGTGGAATGGTATGCTATGGTCGGATGGAACGGCAAAATAGGTGAAAGTCAAAACCCTAACTGTAAAGGTTTGTTAGGTCTGGCGATCAATAAACGGCTATATAGTGATGCGCTTTTCGATGTGTGTCAGAGCAGAGCAGAGCACAGCCTAATCGCATAGCGTTTTATCTGAGGAGCAGTGAGAACACTGAGACTAACTGAGCCCTACTTTTATTACATTAGCGATGCATTTAATCAAATTTTTCTCTATTCTTACGTTTTTCTCTTAATATATATATTTTTGTTCTGTCTTTGCATCGAATTCTAGATTCTGGAACTCGTATGACTACCGACGCTATTAGACTCGAATTAATACTAATTTTACTAATTTTTGTTATTTTGTAAATAAATTGTTTTATGTCTTAAATCGAAATTTTTCGACAAATAAATTCATTAATCGAAAGATAGTTTGTTTGGATCGAACGGTGCGACCAGTGATCAGTATTTTGATAACAAATTCGGTTTCAATTCGAGTAATTCGGAAAATATTTCCATTTGTTTTGGTTATGAACTCGAGAATTGTCTTCACATCAGAGCGACTCAAATGATATGAAGAATTGATTGAATGAGATATTCAATCCAATCATCGGTGCATTCATTCCAAACCCAAATGTGATTTGAATTGCAGTCAATGTTAACCAAATCCTGCGTTGAGTTTATTAATCGATTAATACGAATATCGAAACCACAAACACGAAGTGAAGACTAAATAGATTCGGGTTTTGATGCAAAAAAGCAGAATATCAGTCGTAAACCGTTTGGATAACTGCTATGACTCTCGCGGTTCACTCACTGATGACATCACCACTCAATCACATCATCAACAGAGAAGAATGGCTGTAATGTCGGAGATCGAGGAGCAGGAGAGGAAGATCGTCAACGAGTTCTGTCATTTCCTCGAGAAGTCCAAACAGTTGTTCAATGGGCTCCGGTATGCACTCATTCGCCTCTTCTCCCGTTCCTTCCCATCCCTTCCGCCGTTCGCATCGATCCGTTCCGGTCCCCTAACCCGCAGTTGTCTCACTCCGGCCTCTCTTTGCCTTCGCAGAGATCTTCCGCAATACGGACACAAGCAATGGCAGCCATACTTCGGCCGGACATTCGATGTTTACACCAAATTATGGAAATTCCAACAGCAGCACAGGTAGGTTACTTTCACATCCCAGTCCACTCATTTCGCCGTTTATGCTATTATTTTGTTTTATTTTATTTTATTTTATTTTTTATCATTTTATTGCCATTTGAATGGATTTTAATAAAAAATTTTATTTTGATTTGAAATAAATATTGAATTTGATT
This sequence comes from Metabelba pulverosa, assembly GCA_034697605.1. NCBI lineage: Eukaryota > Metazoa > Arthropoda > Arachnida > Sarcoptiformes > Damaeidae > Metabelba > Metabelba pulverosa. The sequence goes on from JAQIXC010000017.1 coordinate 72,974, forward strand.
TGTGTTTGATTTCAAATTATTTCGTTATTATTCTGTTTGTCAAATAAATTCTGTATTATATTCTGCACACAATTATTCAATTTTTAAAATTTATTTTATTTCTGATTTTATTATATATTTATTTTATAAATTCATGTTAAGTATGATTTTATTATTTGAAACAATGTTTAAAAAGTAAATTACAATTAAAACAATTAATGAAATTGCGATGAAATGGCGTCAAACAGACAAGTATTAGATGCGAAGTATGGACTGAAGAGGTGGCAAATCGGGGAAATCGCGTCAAAAATAGGACAACTCTATTATCACTATTAGTTCAGTGCAAGAATTTGCGTTCAATCCAAACACAATGGCATTAATTGTACATTTTGTCGAATAGTTTGCGAACGAGTGAAACGAATTACCTGAACGAAGCCTATTCCTTCTACTCGGCCATACGGGCGCGCGGCTACTACAGTAAGGCCAGTAAAGAGGAAAGGGCTGACCTGATGGTCAAGAAGTTGAGATATTTCGCCCGATTTATCGTTGTATGCCTTTTGCTCAAAAAAATGAAATTAGTTCGCGATTTGGTTCGGGTTAGTTGACCAGATGGCCAGTTGGCCAGTTGGCCGCCGATTGCACGTATGCTGAGTTTACATCGAACTATAATCGCCTTTATTTCGAATGTCGACAGGAGTTGGCCAAACAAATCGATGACTACACCGTCACATACGACCCGGACGACCAACTCGAGTGGTCTCTAGTCTTGAGTGAAATCAAGTCCTTTATTGAGGTATTGTCTGACTTTTGCTTTGATTTCGATTGCAATTCAATTCAATCCTTAACTCGCTTTCAAAGGCCGACAATATAGTGACAGTCGTAGACATGGATAACATTCCTCTAATAATATCGCATCGATTGAGTCCAATGAATACACCGCCGATGGAGAAAGTGGTCGCCAGTCATCTCACATTACAAGAAATTCTGATCGTCGGCAACTGTTCGGATCAGGTCTGACCCGAAGCACAAGACTTGCGTTATTAGATTGCGTACTAACTGTGTGTTTGGCTCCAATCGTAGGTCAAGTTCAGTGAATTGACTTTAGATATGTTCCGAATGCTTCAGGCGCTCGAAAGGGAGCCCCAGGAGGACATCACTCAGATGTATGACGTGTCACCCGCACCGGGAATGCCTTTCACTGAGAATGGAGACCAACGCTCTGTTAAAAGAGATAATCCTCACAAATACCTGCTCTATAAGCCAACGTTCAGCCAATTCTCGGTATTCCTGGCCTCGGGTTTCAAAGAATTGCCGGCGAATGGAGTGCTTCTGCTGTACCTCTCGGCCGACGGCTGTTTCGTCAACAACAAACACCCAGACGATGGTATGACAGTACGTGCTTTCCAGTCAATAGTATACCTAATGTTAATGTTTGGACAGTTGGCTACGACTTCGGTGGTGTGATAACGAATACGAAGACACGGGAGAGCTCTGACCACTCGAACAAACGGAATGTGCTTTTGAAAGATATGCACTGTCTATACCCGGGTGATCTATACCCGTTCCTTCGGCGCCCGCTCTTTCTGATCGTCGACAGCGACAATAGCACAGCTTTTCAACACATTCCCCGATTTTTTGGTCAACCATTAGTCGTACTCATGTCACCGGAAGAGAGTCCTCCGCCTTTCCACGACCAGCAGCACAAGGGCTCGCTTTTCACGCTTTTCCTTCACTGCCCACTGACTGCCATATGTTTGATATCAAATATAATCGAACTGTCGATCCAATTGTGGGAAAAGGGTCAGCAGCAGATCGACCGGTTCCTGGCAGAGGCCGGGCGGCTCATGGTGCGCGCCCGCAGTATAGACCCGGCGTACCTCCAATTCTATAGCGACGACTTTCTGCGGCTCCAAATGCTTCGATTCGTCTTCTGTTCGGTTGTCATGAAAATGCATCGACTCTTCAAAGTGAGTATTGCCTGCAATGCTCGGCCACTGGCCCGGCACTGACCAACCCATCTCACACCTACTCACTCTCCCTCTTGTGCCCACCCGTACCCACTGTAGGGTCGGCGGAGTTTTTGCCCGAAATCTCATCCACCGATACCTGAGAACGAGATCATAGACTCGCCGAGTCTGAGGCGTCTTATTTTGGAAACGGCGGTCATTCTAGACATCCGGTCGCTGTTTAGTGACGCCGAAGAGGAATGACATACAGTTGCTGTTGACATGATGTTTACCCTGGCGTAGAGGCATAGCAGGCAAACCATTCGACCAAATACTGAATTCGCCCTCAATTTACTCGAATTTTATTCATACAAATCAAATCAAATCTCCAAAACATACCCAAAACCCAACACTTTTTGAATAATCTTTTTTCTAATTCTTTATAATTATGATTGTCTTTACATTTTGTGACATATTTTTGATTCGAAATAGACTTAGAAGAGAGTGAATGCAGTTATTCGATACAAAACAAACAAAAACACAAAAACCAAAACCAATTTCGAGTGAATTCTGCAATTAAAGTGATATTTAGTGAAAAATCGCTCTCGAATTCTGTGCCCATTAATTGAATTAAGATTTACTTTTTAAAAGACAAATAATTGGATTATTTTTGGATTTTGGTGCACATTATATCCAATCTTCAACTTTGAGATTATGCCGTATATTCCGAATATACAGAATATTCTTTCCTTTGACTCGCAATTCATTCAATCACTCGAACCGACTGAGCAATCATTGAATGAACTGCCGATTCAAACAAAAAACAATTCATTTTAATTAAAAAATTAATCTTTGAGTGCCTCCACTAATGGTTAAACTGAATGTTAACAGAATTGATGAAAAACTAATGAATTATATGAAAAAATATTATAAATATTGAAAAATACAGTTTTGAAAAACGGTTTTTAATTATGCATTCGAATAAATATTAAAAACTAACATGGGTTTCGACTCAGGTATTTAGTCAATTGAAAATAAATTATATTTTAAGTCAAGAGTTGTGCACAATTTAACAAAACATAAATTAATTACAGGATAAACTACAAAATACAAAGAAACATTTTTCAAAAATACACTCACTCTGTACATCCAATTAGAAAAAAATGAAAACATTTGAAACAAAATTTGAATTTATTTTTATCTATCAATTACTGACTGACTCTCCATTTAAATGAACACAAGAATCGGTTGTTCGAGACTTTACTTAAGAATTGAAATAATTTAGTGACAAATATTAGACAAACAATTTGGTGAAAATACAAAACAAAATAAATCGCTCATAGATTTGCATAAACTTAGACAAGATTTAAAAATACATTCTTTTTAATGAATTAATTGTAAATACACTGTAAAGGAAATTATGTAAAACAGAAAAAAACTGTAAATACAGAACAGAAAATATTATATATTGTTTAAAATATATATATATATTAATAATTGAAAACTTAATTATTTGAAACTCGACTATCGGTTGAGTAAAACAAACGGATTTTCATGCGAGTGATCGACCGGTGATTGCGGTTTGAAATTCCGATTTATTTCGAAGACAAAACACAATTTTTGACTATTGATCTTAAAAACCGATTCGATTGAAAATAATTCATTATAATTAACAATTTTAAAGACATTAAATATTCAGTGCCTCTTAATGATCAATTAAAACCTTCTCTGAAATTAATTTTCCATTAATTCTCGACAAATAAGATTAAAAAAGATAATTACAAGAATTGAAAAAGTGAGACGTTTTTTAATTTATCAATTTATTTTATCAAAATAATAATTATTATTAAAAATTATTTAAAAACATTAATAAATTGAGTGCTAATTATAAATCAAGAAATGCGCCAAAAAATGATATAAAATGTAAAACAATTAAAACATTTTAAGTGTAATATATAATTAGCCCTCGAATTCTAAGTTATTAATTAAATATAAATTTATCCAACATTTTTTTCTTTTCATATATTATATAAATACTTGTTAATAATTAGAAGAAATTTTAAAAGTTATTATTCAAAAGACAATATCGCAATGACTGCCTTAAAAACTTGTTACAAAACTAACCAAACGATTCCAACGATAGTTCCATTTCTTTTCGGACATCCATTCGATTATTTCGGACCAAAATAGTGCTTCGAATTTGTGAACCGTTCGGGTGTTTGCAATCGGGCGCTGATGTAGTCGTCGTCGTTGACAATGCGATCCGTAATAGCGTTCCGAACCAACGCATCGAAACTCTCGTTTAGACCCGAATTGACTGATATATCGCTAATAACTTCTTCAACACTCGTCGGCACTGTCGGGCGGACACCCGAAGAAGATAATGCGCTTCGCAGAGAGTCCTGAAGATTAAGCGAACGGTTTTCCATTTTACGCTTCTTTGCCATTCCGTTCAAATACGCGTCACCTGTAGGTCAGGAGTCGATTAATTTAATCATTGATAGGTATTTCAGTCGACACTACGAACTGAATGGTCTTTGGAATCGTCGCTGTCGTTGCATATCGTTTGTAATGATCGGAACCTAAAGACAAATTCATTTTTAATAGTTATTCCAAACAAATAACTCAAATGAAAGTTCGCACCCATTCGGACGGCACCGATGAATGCCAGGACTCGCTGCCGATCACAACGGATGGCAATTCATTAAAATTGGTTTCCATTTGCGGTGAATTCGAGTTGACCTGTGGGTCGAAATCGCTCTGAGCGTCGATGAACTCAACATTTTCGGCGTCCACTGATTCGTCGTTCTCTATATCCTCTCCGCCATCGGCACCGACTGTCGAATCGCGAGATTCTGGTGCCACTCGAACGACGTAAGGCTCGGTATTCGGGGTTTGTTCGCTATTATTGTTATTAATATATTCGTTGAGATGACGAATGGCAACGGATCTCATCCACTCCTGAATCGCCGGATTCAGATCCGATGATATATATTCCTGAATACGAATCCAAATTCAAAATCACTTCAAATTTAAAATTCAGTCTCAACTCGGCTTACAATGAAAGCGCCAACCATTCGCTGAAGGGCTAGCACTCCGTCGGTGAAACAAACTATAGATATATATTAAATTAGCTATGGATTGAAAAGTGGAATAACTATTTCAAACCAAACCTTGACTTAAAGAAATCAAATTGATTAGAATTTCACGATTTATTCGGAAAAAGGCGTTTCCGTAGTCGTGTTCGGGAGGAAACAGAAAGAATCGAAATATTCGATTCAAATTAAAACGCAAGAAGTGCTCAATAGTAGCCATCAAATCAATTCCAGGCAATAGAATGAGTCCCGACTGAAGATAAACAAAGTGTTAATCGGAGTTAGGCTGAGATACCGGCGTTTGCTTACAGTCATGACACTGACACCGGGTTTCCACAAATTCACGATTGAAGTAATCGCGTCTTCGATGTTCTCGTCGTTCGGTTCCCTTCCGTGAAGTATAGAAGACTCGGCGAACCGCTTGAGCGGTTCACGAACACGAATCAGTGCTTCGGAATTGCCGGACAATATGTGGAACAGGTCTTGAAAACTGAGGACTCTGGCCATAACCATAAAGATGTCGTTAGCAATGTTCTCGCCTTCGACGTACGTAAACCCATCCAATTGGGTCAAGAAATTCGCGACATTTATGGCATTTGTTTGGCCGCCGCTAATGATCTGAAGGATTCCGTTCACAAACGACATAAACATATCCGTCATATTCGAGTTCTCCGTCTGGTCGCCACCGGCCGGCGCATCACCCGATGGCCTCTCATTGTTAAGCCGTCCCATTAGATCAATGAGAGTCGGGTCAACGTTTACTGGCGCTCCGCCGGGGGTTGCGTTAAAATTACTATTTCGGTTGGGATCGGGAGATGTGGTCTGACCTAAAAATCCGCTCAGAATTCCATTAACTATTTGACCCAAACTCGCGAACGGAATATTCGACTGATTGTCAGTTTCGTTATTAACGTCATTATTATTATTCATATTATTATTATTGTTATTCGATTGTCTGGAGTTCCTTCCGGTGCTAATTCCAACGCTTACTCTGGTTCTGATCTCCGGTATAGTGAACGGGGAGTTACTATAAATTTAAATTTAAAATTAAATCAATTATCAAAAAGAGTCAAAAATTTGTGTCAAACCATAGAAGGTAGGGGTCGAACGGGGGTATAAACAAGGGTCGGGGGGTATTCAGGTTGGCTGCGTTCTGCTGTTGATTCGATTCAGTTCGGTGTCCATTGGTTGAGTGGATGGGTATCCTCTCGACAGTAGAGCCGACTTCCATCACCACAATAGGACTTTGAGTGACAAATACGGAATTGCTTTGATTTCCCGAATTTAGTCCGCTTTGCGAAAAACGTGGAACAGATGTCGTCGAATAGGTAGTAGAGCCGGCCGTCGCGGCCACGTCGGAGGCCGGCGGTTGAGCTGATGCCGCATTACTACCCATATTAGCATTAGGTGTAGCGGTTGCCGTCGCTTCACTTCTTGGATTGGTATCACCGCTTGTCTGTCGCGGAACAAATGGAACAGAAATACCGTTTGTCTGTTCGAGAGGAGTGGACAGGGATTGGATAACTCCGACGGTTCGGTTCGATGTATTAAAATTTATGGACAAATCGCTTATTAGGTGAAATACGTGCGACAAGTGATGGTTAGCGCGCATACAGTTCCGTTGAAGAGTCTGTGCTTCTGCCGACTGCTGTTCAGTCAACTGTCCGTCAACTGTCATCAACTCCTGAAAGCGTCGAATATGGGGCCGAAGCCTCTCCTGAGCCCGGAATACACTATTGAGTAGTTCATTGACTTCAGAGGCGACGACAGTAGTGGTAAAATCGCTTCGATTTGAGTTATTAGTGCTATTGGTGTTCGTCGTTGTGGTAGGGGTTGGGGTAGAGGTTGCGTTCTGTGCTCTGGTGTTCGAGTTATTGGTTGAGCTCGTGTTTGGCGGCTGTATGACCACGGGTTGGGACAATTGGACAGTTGGTGTTTGTGTAGTGGTTTGAGTCGAGCCTTGAATTATGATTTGGGGTCCGGAGACCAACGGAATCCCAAAGGCAGAGGACGCGGCGGCGAATGATTGCGCCGCCGCCTGAGCAGCTGCCTGTGCCGCTTGTGCTGCCTGAGCCGCTGCATGTGCCGCGAACTGAGCCTCGAGAGAACCCATACTATTGGCATCAATATTAAAGGCGCCGTTTGTGCCGTTCGGGTTCGGGTCGTTAACCCCAAGTCCGGGTATATTATCGGGTCTTTCGATTACATCTATGATTGCATTTATATATCCAATGAATCGGTTGGCCAGAGCTATGCGTTGTCGGGACTCGTTCTGCGGCGGCATTTGAGCTAAATTTATCTGAACGTCAACCGAAGAGCCGTCTTCGGAGGTGCGGGACATGACTGTAGCGCTGCGGCCGATGTCCCCCATATTCGAGACGACGTTCTGTAGCATCTGTTGGAAGCTATTTGGGTTAAACGCCTCGTGCGGTATAGAGAAGGCGCCCACGAGGTAGCTGTTGTCGTCGCTCGGCCGACCCACTGGTCTGGGGCGCGGACGGTGACTGTGTCGGGGACTCGAGTGAGAGCTCGTGGGCGCAGAGCCGGCGCGAGAAGCACTCGGACCCGGAGGCGCTCTCTTCACCAAATGGACGACTTTTCCGTCATTTACCTCTATATTCGACAATCAATTCAAACAAACTCTTAATCAAACAATTGGTCGCAAATCGGCTCTCAATCGCCAAATACCGTAGTCTTTGAGGGCCTTGTCGTCGGCGAGAACGCGGCCGCAGAATATCAATCGCTGCAGATCTGGACTAATGTTCACTTTGGATGCGATCTGTTCTTTGAATTCCTTCACCGATATCTGCAAAGACGACAAACAAACGATATTTCGTTCAAATCAATGGTAAGTCGAGTGGAGTCGCAGTTGTCTTACATTCTCCTCGACGTCGAAGTCATAGTTGTTTGAGTCGATCGTCTTAACAGTGATTCGGATTTTAGCCATTATTGCCGAAAATCGGGACTAAATTCACTGCAATTTACTTATTGTCTACTCTAGAGCTCAGTTCGCAACTGAGAACTGATTTGAATGAAGACTCAGTTCCTATCGACAGTCGACTCAATAGAGTTTGGTTTAAATGTCGGCCAAAACGCAAGTAATCCATACATTGAGTAATGCATTGAACGGATCGCTCGACAGCTTTAGATGTTATCACTGTTTTCGACACTACTTGCGAACGCAGGCACTAGTAGTCACTACTCAGTGCGAACTGCGAATCCAGTTCTCACTCACCAATTCAGCTCAACTTATATTTAACTAGCTTTTGATCCAGGCATTTCCAATACTTCTCACATGTGTATCAATTTTTTATACTTGCTTATTTTTATAAATATTAAGTGATTTTTTTTCTTAGAAATGAAAATTTTTTACATATTCATCAAATGTTAGTCATGATATTAGTATTACAGGTAAGTTTTTATAGAATTTATTCATTAGATTCGAGTAATAAAATACTGTATAAGTTATATTTTGCGATTTATATTTATGACCTATGTAAATTTATTTAATAAAAAAAAAGTTTTTAAAAAAATTCATTAGTATATAATTCTGGGTATAATTCTGTATATAATTCTGTATTTCTGATAAAAATTAAATGAATTTTTCAAATAAACTAAACTTATGAACGCCTAGTGAGTCGTTACAGAACGGAATTTATAATATAGATTCTATATACACATTAACTTATATTAAATAGAAATTTCAATTTAATATTATCATGTATGATTTAGCAAATTATTATCACACCTTTACTGACAATTATAATATGAAATACTAAAATATACTCTACTCACTAATTTGTTATCAGTGATAACCAAAAATGATTTCATAATCATAATTCACTAATGAGTTAATAGTAAAAACTCATAGTTACTAAAGTTATTAGTTTAATAAATCAAATGTCATATTTTTTAGTTAAGACTAGATATATACTAATAAAATAATTTAAAATATGTTAATACAGTATGTTTCAATAAACATGTTTCAAATATTTATAGTATTTGATATTTTATATACGATAGTACGTGTTTTTACTAGTTGTAATAAGTTAATACAATAAAAACAGTAAAAATATTATATTAATTATGTAACATAATCTTAAATTGTAACAAATATTTGTTTATAAATTATAAGATATGGTACTGGATTTAGGTTTAACATGTCTGTTTTGTAAAGGACCATGCAAAGTTAGGCAATTTTGACAGTTTTTGATAATTTTTGCTATTTTTGTTCAACTTTAGTAAATTATCAATTTT
>JAQIXC010000018.1:0-78515 GCA_034697605.1 Metabelba pulverosa
GATCTATTGCTTTTTGCTAGGGTTAATTCAAGTACAACGTTACGTAAAACGAGCCAAATGTTTAAAGTCTATAATAAGCAATGAGCAAGGCACATGAGTCTGGTATATTATGGTGTAGTAAAATTGAGCATTGTAGATAATACAGCGAAATAGCGCACCGACTGATGCGAGAGTTAGTTGCCATAGCTATGTGGGGGTAATGCAGGCGTCTGTTCGCCGACACAATCTATTTCCAACGTCAGAATAAAAAATTTCGACAAATTTACATAGATATATTTGCTAGCATGCTTCCAAACTAATAGACAGACAATAAAAGTGAAATTTATCTTGCTAAACATTCAGTTTAACCGGTTTAATCAAATATTAGCATCAATTTGATTGGAGAACCAAAGTGATCTGTGTAAAATTTAAATATTCACTCGAAATCAACAAAAACAAGTCGTAAATCAGCAAAAAAGTGGCGAAACTTTTATTCGTCGAAAATAATCGACAATTTATATTCGAAAAAATATCTACAAATTCAGTCGCTATTTGTTTTGACTAAATAAGCAATCAGTCGATTGTTTGCGTCGATTAAGTGCTCATTGAATACAACGAACAAAAGAAAAGAAATTCTAATTTTAGACAAAAACGGCTCAGAAATGCATTTCGAAGCCAAACAAACAGTGTCTGCAATGAGGGCTCAGAATATCGTATCAGTATTGGCGAGGAATTAGCAAATCGAGAGAAATAGATATTTTGCACAAATATTTTTAACATGTTATTCGCCGTTAGAAACTGTGCGCTAAGTTTGGTTGAGTTTAAACGCTAATGTATTTTATGATCAATCAATTCGTGTATATTATGCAGAATTTAAATGAATAAAAAATAGTCGAAAAACATTGGAAACAATTAATGCGTTTATTATTTGGAAATAAATATTCGCAACAAATATCGAAAGTTAGGCATAATATCAGATATAGGGGTAAAGAGTGAACAGTATTAGCGGAATAAGCGAACCATCGCCAGCACCGGCACTAGATATTGAACTCAGCCAACCATAACAAGTCTGTATTGGTGTGACGCTTGAAGGCAGTCATAGGCGAAGGCATACGAAGGCTCAGCAAAGGCACAGCAAAGGCACAGCGGAGGCATTGAATACTCGCAGTGCGCAAGCTACCCGGCCATTCCAACCAACCAACATGACATTCACTACATCATGTTTATTAATGGCATAAAATTTTACACAAATTATTATAAATATTATATTCCTATACAAGCAAAATATATTTAAGCTGGGTACACATAATTTCACAAATAAAAATTATCATTTGTTAAATATATTTAAAAATTTACTGGATACATGCTTAAATCTGATAAAATTATAACTTAATAGGTTAGATAATACTGTGTTAATTTAAGCCCGTATTATGAAATATGATTTGATTATACAATTGGAAAGACTAAATGCAGGTATGGTAGGTATGGTAGGTATGGTAGGACTGGTGCGGGGACTGAGTGGTAGGCCTCGTTGGTGAGAGTCGGAGTGAGGGTAGCGTTGGTAGTGTTGGCAGTGTTGGTGGTGTTGGTAGTGGTGGAGGTCGTGCGCATCCCCTACTCTATAGACGATTCTACTCTTGTCTCGCATGTAGTGCTGGAGTGAACTCGCGATCCGTCGAACGAACACATGAGTTGTGTTGCGAATATATGATAGCACTAGCAGTGAATAGGCAGTGAATTCTAATACACGAATTGGTCGTTAGAACAGTGAACACTCAGTTTGGGTATAGTCTATGCGATCGCAATGGCTATGGCTCTGATGGTTCAGATGCTTTCGATGGTTCAGAAGGCTCGGGTGCAATCTTCCAGTGCGTTCTGCACACACCACTGTTAAATGTACTGCAACACTGCCTCAAGGGCTTAGCGAAGCTCTCACTACACTCTCTCGAACCGGCAGTTCTCTCCCAAACTCTATAATAAACTTAACGTTTGATATCTGAATGTATTCGCGAATGTAATGCATATGTGTTTCGAACTTACATACGGAGAGGCGTGATATCAGCCACAGCTCTCTCTCTCTCTCCCACTCGCTCTCCCGCTCTCTCGACGCGCTCTCCATTCGCTCTCCCATTCGGACGAAGTTTTTTGTTTTCGCGAATTCAACTCAATGTTTGGTTTTTTGTTTTTCAAATCGGAATACATTTAATACCTGTGCGGTAGTGCCGGCGCTCATACCATACACTTCGACACAAACTCTGGTTTCGAAAAGTTTGCCACAATTTTCGTCTCTATTCTCGACAAACGTATCGAAACTTTGTTCTCGTTTTGTGCGTAAAATCTATTTCGAAAATATGTTTTGTTGTGAATAACTCGACGGCGACTGAGTTGGACATCAATGAGTAAAGTGAACCGACACCGGGATTGTGTGATATGGCACCCGCGGCCGACGGCGCACATATCGTGCCTCTACCCCGAGATCCTGGCTCTCATTTTCCGCAATTTGGATGTGAGAGACAAAGGCGCGAGCGCTCAGGTGTGCAGCTCCTGGCGCGACGCCTGCTATCACAAGTCGGTGTGGAAGGGCGTGGAGGCGAAGATCCATCTGAGGAACTGCGACCTCTGCCCGCCCGACACCCAGGACTGTACGCTTCACAACGCGCTCTTCAATAGTCTCGTCCGAAGGGGTATCAAAAAGATTCAGGTATTTCACTAACCATTGCATTCATTGCTATACTGTCTGTCAGTGTTTCAGTCGTAGAGATAGTCTGCAAATTGTTGCGAAAATATTTCTAATTAGAGTCCATTCAGTGCTGATTCGGCGCTAAAACCAAGTTTTTTCTTATTAAAAAATATTTTTTACCTTATCAGTGATTTTTATCTATACAAAGAATTTTTTTGATCTGTATAAATCGATTGGATGTGTGTGAAGTAAACTTTGCGAATTTATTTCTCCAAGTTAACCTTTCTCAAAGCTGATATTTTCTTCCGATAACAATATCTTCGAAATTTTTGCCGTCAGACCGACAAACGAATCGAAGCAAACATACTTGAATAATTATTTCACCAAGTTCTATATTAGCAGTGAAATGAATTTTGGAGTTGAAATGATTTTACAACTCATATTGTAAAAGCAATGCATTTATTAGTCGTCTCATAAAACGAGTGGAAAAATCATAAGTTTTTCGTTCAAATATCAAATGAAGGAAAACAATAACTGAAGAGCAATATAAATATCAGTCGTGCGGTATATCTCTATTTTGAATTAGCTTGATAAGTTTTTACTCCTTCTCTAGTGCTCTTTCACTCTTTTGGGCAAATTATTATAATTCAAATCTAAATTGAATACACATTGTATTTATCAAATGAGCGATAGAGACATAGTTTCGAAAATTGCAGACATTGGGTGAAAATTCTCTGGAAATGCAATCAAATGTCTAAATGTGTTGAATATCCGACAGTTCGTCGAAATTATATTAAAATTGTATTAAAAGCTATGGTTTAGTCGTTTAGTCGTATAGTTTTGGCGGCGATCTAATCAACAAAACTTAGTCAACACACGGCGAAGGGGGCGGACATGCAGTTCCAGTTAGAGTTAGTCGCGCTGCAGCTCGAAGTCCGTTCGAGCAATACTATCGCCCAAAACCTAGAATGAACATGCTAAAATCTGAGCGCAAATTATGGCACAAATAAGCAAATGCGGCGATAAATTAGCGGAAGAAACGATTTCTCAGACAATTACGGCGATAGAAGTGAACGAAAATGTGATTTAAATTTCAAATCCAATGTTAATTCACAAATGATTCGCTACTTTGTATGTCTACCGATGTGTGCGTACAGAACACATACAGAGTATAGTAGACGCGGTATTGAAACCATTGAAACCCAGATGCATTTTGCTCGAACCCGCATTCTTATTATGCAGGTTTTTCGCAGTGTCATTTTTATTTTTTTAATAGTTTCATTTTTTTTTTGCTGAACGCATATATAGTAATTAAAATGATAATGATATTTTATTTTTAATTTAATAATACAAAGAAAATATTAATTATTGTAAATGCTCATTATATTTTTATTCATTATAAATTAATTTAGTAATATTTTTATCAATTTCCTATTTGATATAACTTACAGTATAATAAGTAACTATATTTGATATTAGTTAAATTAAAATACTGCAATAACAAGATAAAACAATACTTGTTTCGCGTATTATCTATAGAAATAATAGTTAAAAATATTTGGAATTTTTTAGAACTACTGCTAAATATAAAAAAATCGAATGCTTTAAGAGAGAGAAATGAACAGTTGATAAAAAACAGACAAAAGTCTAACTTATTTGTCATTTACCATCGGTGGGCAAAAACTGGCTCAAATTGAATCAAGCATAAACTAGAACAGTTGTTACAACTGTCAAATCTTTGAGCAATGAATTAGTTTTAAGTTTGATTTTATGGACATATACTGTAATTATAGTTTAAAACAGCGAATGAAGGCATTAAAGCAAATGTTTTATTATTTAGAGAATCATAAATAACATTTAGGAATAGATTTCTTCAAAAACTTTCGAAGCAATGCTATCCATAAAAGCGAATTAATTATAAATAAAAACATTTCTTATTTATCAGTTTTTTATATAAACATTAAAAAAGTAAAATTCATAAAACAGAAACTCTAAATCTCGGCGAAAATAAAACATGCCAAAATAGCAAGTAAAAATAGATTTGAAAAATTGAAACTAAATTTTGGAAAAATGTTTGTAAATATCGTTTCAGTTACTGAGTATTCGGCGATCGGTGCGCGAAGTGATCAACGGAGTGCCAAACCTCGAGAGTCTGAACTTCATCGGGTGCTATAACCTGACCGACTACTGGCTCACCAATGCCCTTACCCGACGAGTGGACACTTTAGCCGAACTCAACCTTTCAATGTGTAAACCAATTACAGACAATAGTTTAGCCAAAATCGCCGAACATTTGCGAAATCTCGAGACACTAGACCTGAGCGGCTGTTCGAACGTCACGAATGCGGGACTACTGGTGCTGTCGCGCGACCTCAAGCGACTCAAGTACCTCAATCTGCGCAGTTGTCGGCACATATCCGACGTCGGCATCGGCCACATCTCCGGCACGACGGCCGAGACGGAGGGCCAGAACGCGGGTATATTCACACTCGAGTTCCTGGGTCTGCAGGACTGCCAGAAGATCAGTGACGACGCGCTCCGACACATAGCGTCGAAACTAAATCACTTGAAATCAATTAATTTGAGTTTCTGTTCGTCAATAACGGACTTCGGACTCAAGCACTTGTCCTCAATGTCGAACTTACGCGAAATCAACCTCCGGAGCTGTGACAACATCACCGACACGGGCCTCGCGCACCTGAGTGAAGGCACGGCGCGCCAGCTGCAGGTGCTCGACGTCAGCTTCAGCAGTGATAAGATCGGTGACCAGGGTCTGGTGCACATCTCGCAGAAACTGGTGCACCTGAGGAGCCTCAGTCTGAACGCCTGCTCCGGCATCACCGACGAGGGCCTCATCCGCATCAGCCGAGCGCTCGGAGGCCTCAAAGTTCTCAATTTAGGCCAATGTAACAAAATTACGGACAAAGGCCTGTCGGCCGTCGGCAAGCACTTAGTCAACCTGACCAACATTGATCTCTACGGGTGCTCTCTGATCACGACCGTCGGGCTCGAGAAGATCATGCAATTACCGAATCTAAACCTAAATCTCAAACTCTGGCAAAAACAGCAAATTAGCTGCAAATCGAACCAAACGGACAAACACTGAACCACCGAATGGCTAATCAAATGCGAATCAAATGTATCGAATCGACAAAATTGGAAAAAAGTCTACAAAATCTTCGCCGAGTTATAAGTGAACAGAAAAAGTGAACAAAAAATGGTAAAAAATGTTTGCCTCGAAAATAGCACAAAAATAGTCTCAATATATGACTACTGATTGAAGTGAACTGTTCTTCTCATTGTTGTGCGATATATGAGAAGTGAGTTATTAATACCGAAAATGTATTGTAATATGACTTTGAAATTATAAATCGAGTCTATTATGATAGCGAGAAAGGAGACGAGAATTGCTTGTTATACGGGTTGTCATCAGTTTGTGCACTGATTTGAATAGATATACAGTGTAGAAGTCATCTGTTTGTTCGAATGCGCAATAAAAATCTGAAAAATATGCATGTTATTTTGCCTCGAATCAAAGTGACAATAAAATAGTGAATAGTCGCGAATTCAGTTCAAACAAGTCTGAAATTAATTAGGATTTTTAGCAAACTTTTTCTAAAACAGTAAATTGCATATTTTTGTTTGAAATGTTTAATTTTCTCTCCAATTATTTAGAGTAGAAAAAATAGTTTTGAAATTTGAAAAATCGAAATATGAAACTAAATTCACCGAAAATTTAAACACCAAATACGAGCCTTAATTCGCGCAAAAATTTCAATTATTATTTCGACTGATTGTCGACAAAAGCCGAGTTTCGATGTGTGAGTGGAGTGAGAGCGAGAATTAGCCCACTTTTTGAATAGTTTAAAAATACGAAACACAGCGAAAAAAAAATTATAATTATATTTTTGCAATTTAAAGGCAAAACTGAGAGCGAAAACTCAATTTCGCAGTAAAAGTCAGCGACAGTTCGGATGCACTCCAAACACAACCCATATGTAGAAAATCGAGTCTAACGTAAGCGGCGAAACAGATTCGGAGTTCGAGTTCTGTTTTCTCGCGAAAAGTGAAATCTGAATAAAATTTTTGAACCAAAATAAAGAGTAAATTTCGAGAAAAAACTTTTGCGTTCGTTCGCCGAAAGTGTGTGGGCTCTCCCTCTCCCTCTCACTCACAATCTCCACTTATGTAAGGCTTTATAATATGCGAAAACATCGAAACAGCGTTTTTCAGATTTTTATTTTGCCATTTTGCCATGATGCATTCGGAATATAACCCACAAAAACAAATCGAGAAAACAGAGACATAAGAAAACTGTTGCGCAATATATTACATTAAAATAATTCTTTCTGTTTTTAAATAAGAGGATGATCAAATTTGAATTCGAAACTAAAAGCGAAAATAATTCCCATTTGAAATTTGAAACATGTGCTCAAAAACTATAATTTTAATTTCTAAGTAACATTATCAAATAAAATATATTTCGATTCTTGAATAACTGCTAAGTTATACCAATTTTAATTGTAATGTTAAATTGGAAATTATAAAAAATAAAAAACTTGATTGTTAAGTTAATGCTTAATATTTGATGAATTAAAGTAAAAAAAAATAACCGATTCCATGTAACTATATATTATATTTTTAAACAAGTAACAAAAATTAAGCATTGATTTTGAATATTTGTAAAAAGTAAAAAATAATGTTAATTTTAATTCGATTTTCCTTTGATTATTATTATTATTAAAATAAATATAAAAATTGTTTTTATCGCAACTAAGAGTGAAATTTTGTTTTTAATTTCAACATTACTTCCTGTTTTCGCTTGTGTTAAGACAATATCAGTCACACAAAAAAATTTTGATATTTTTATTTTTTCAGTTATGGAAAAAATATATAATTCTCAATATAGAGCACACATAGTGTGTGTGTGTGTGTGTATATGATAGGCGAAAAAATTTAGAGCAACTATTCATTCAGTATATATGAGTTGTATTACTGGCGAAAAAGTTTTGGTCACAGAAGCAGAACATTATCGATCGCGAAGTTCACATACATTAGACGGCATCTGATTCCTGATTCTCGTATGGAATTAATCAGAAAACGGTAGATATCGTAGACACCATTCAGCCTCATATACACATACACTACCGACTACACCGACTACACACACAGCTCATCCATACACCAACTCTCTCTCTCTCTCTCTCTCTCTCTCTCTCTCTCTCTCTCTCTCTCTCTCTCTCTCTCTCCCATGCATTGCGCTCCCTCCCTCACTCCCTCCCCGACTCTCATTATTTTTTGTTTGAAACCACTTTCGAACAGTAGATATACTTAATAATAATGTTCGCATTGAATGCAAGGCTATAGAAAATTTATATATTTCTCGTTTTTTCTCTACTTTCAACTTCACTACTATTTTCTATTTTTTCAAAATAAAAAAATACTTAAACGTAAAGCCAAATACTATTTGTGACACAATAATAGTGACACATAATAATTACATAGAGCCAGTCTCACTGTCCTTCGCCGTATACCAGTGCTGGTATCGTTTGCATTAGTGCTGGTGCCTGTGCTGGTGCCTGTGCTGGTGCCTGTGCTGGTGCCTGTGCTCGCAAATTGCGATTTTGTTTTTCTCATTTCTTTCATCGGTTGGTATTTTGAAATAAACAAAATTATATTTTCGCAAATTTACCTTTTCGTATACGCTTTGAATTTACAATAAGTTAATATTTTTAGCCATAATTTTGTTTAGTTTGTTCTTTAGACCAATATTTTTGAAGAGAAATCTTTCGATAGTGTAGTGTTTGAACACAATTGTGAATAAATCTCGTTTTGAAATAAAAGCTATTTTTTCTGAGAATAGAAATCTCAAGACTGCGAACGGAGAGAGCGAGTGAAACACAATTGTTGTAATAATAAATTTCAAGGATTTCTATTAATTTGATTGTTTTCTCGAACTCTTTCACAAAATTCATGTGTCATTCGAAATGCTTTTTATCCGAGATTTCAATGAAACAAATCATTGAAAATATTTTCTAAATCATTGAGTCATCAATAGAGCCAAGAATTTGGGAATTTATTGTCTTCAATGATATTCGTCTACCATGAATAATTTTAATTTTTAGACAAATGTCTTAAGGTAGATAAGAATAAAATTTTATCAAAAAACAAGCAATATAATAAATATACCACAAGACGTCGATCTACTCTATAGAGTAGAGTAGAAGTAGAACTGTACATTTTAATTTTCGATTGCTGTAGCCCGCTTAATTGGAGCTTAATAAATTAAACGTTTCAAGTTATTCTGAAATAAACATTCTAACTAATCTATAAATTAGTATTACTTTTACTTACGAATTAAATTTAAATAATTTTTACATTTAGCATTTTATATACCCATGAAATCAATTTAATATTTGATTAAATTAGTGTCGAATAGAGACTGAGCGATGAGTAGAGGAGAGAAAATTCATATTAATCTTCGAAACAAAAATTCAAATATTATTTTTGCAAATTATATTCAAACTAAAAACCCATATATTCGTTGGTTTTCAAGAATAAAATTCTAATTAATAAATATGGTTTGTATTAGCCCTGCATTTAATAAAGTTTTAAAATAACAAAATAATTAATTAAAATAACATTTTATATAATACACTGTAAGATATAAGGCATTAAAATTTTGTTGAGTAACTAAAATATTATTTAATGCAAATTCAATGGAATTAAGCAATTTATATAATTTAATTAATAAATTTTCAAAACTAACATACATAAAGAGTTGAAATTTCTCTCTTAATTATAATTCCTATCTCAAGCATGACCAAACATTTTTTGTAACAACTAAGAAATAACAAACTAGCATGTTTGATGAGACAATATTCGCAAAATAAATAATTGAACATTAAAAATATAATTTTGTAATTTTAATAATAATTTTATGCAAACAATGTTCAGAAATTGAATAGTCGTTAAAATTTGAGTAAAATATTCAGCAAATAATTTGCAACAAAAAGAATAATAGAAAAAAAGAAACAAAATTCAGTGCAAACTGTACGGCAAATGCATAGCACATCGTATAAGAGATTAGAAATTTCTTAAGAGTCAGTGCGACAACAGTAGCGATCATTAATATAAAGTCTCATTCATTGTTAGCTTAATTGCAAAGTCATTATTATTTCTGCAAAAAAATATAATATGAAAAATAAGTTACTTCTTATGACTATTGATGAGAACCAGTCATATAAGGGTAAAGACATAGTTCGCCAGTATTTCGATAACCTTTCACAGAAACCTTATGGAAATTCTAGCCTGTTATTAATTTATTATTCAGAAAGAATGTTTTCTCGTTGAAATTACCGGAAATTGTATTAAAATAACCATTATAATGCTGAAATAACAATAAACTGTACAGTTCTTTCGGAAAATAATTAATCTAATCGCAAAAAACAGCTAAAGTATAAATACAAATAAGCAATTGGATAAATAGCAATGCAAATTTGAGAAAATGAAATAAAATTCAGCAAGTAGATAATATTTAAAATTTGAGTGCGAAATAAATTTTCCAGAAAGCATATTCACGTTTTGACTATTTAAAAGATTTATTAGAAATGGAGTTATATATGTGAGTCGAACAATAAGCTGCGAATTATCATATATCGAAATCTCATGCAATAAATCATTAATCAATATCTAAGACATAGTTTCTCTAACTTTCGCCATTCATTCGCTCTATTCTTATGCCTTCTTTCGATATAATCTCCGAAATCTATGTTTTTAGGTTTTGTTGGATTTTTTCTTTTGTTTTTCGCTTCGGTAACAAACAATAGATGATTGAAAAGAAAAGTTTAAAAATAAAATTTTTTAAACCAAAAAATAACGTATCGTTCGTATCGTTCGGTTTTGTTTCGTCGAAACCGAAAATGCATTTAAAACAAAAGCAGAAAAAGAATAATTCGAAATATATAGCGAATAAGTCAATGTTAAAGTGTGAGTGAGAGGGGAACGGGAGGAGGAAAGGAGAGACGAGAGCAGAATGATGTGAGAGAACGATAGAAGAAAGTGCTGCAGCTGTGCCTGTGCTCTGCTGCCTGTGCTCTGCTGCCTGCGCTCCACTCTATGCCACTCTATGCCAGTCTATGCAGTGGATGTGTGTCTGCTTTGACAGCATTCTCTAAATTAGAGGCACAGAATAAATGCACATTGCACAATTGGCATATCCTCTTTTCCCTAACTCACCATGCACTCTCCCTAACTCTCTCCCAACTCTCTCTCTCCCTCCCTCCCTCCTCCCTGCGCGCTCTCCCAGCCCTCCCTCCCCGCTCTCTGGCGATAAAAACCGAAATCGTAAGAACGGCTGCATTTTGTGGCGCTAAACAAGTCCAGTGCTTCATAACATCGAGTGCAGAGGAAAGGCTGCTGTAGGCCTCGCACCAGCACTACAGAGATTATACTGTAGTACCACTCCCTGCGAGAGTTTGAAGACTGAAGACTCCTGAAGGCAAAATGCAAATAGAAATGCACCGACACTACGGTTCGGTTTGATTGCATGTGTGCAGCACTACCGACGAGGCACTGGCATTAGCGCTCGCATACACTCGACGCTCGTATACGAGTGGAGCTGAGGATTCTTCTAGAGATCTGTATAGAGACGACCATTACTGCACACATAGTCTAAAATGCGCTATACGTTAGAGACCCGAATGTTGGGAATTGGAGAGAAAATAATAGCAAAAACACTGGCTCTGGCTCTATGTGCCTGAGTTGGGGAGAACGCAGTGGAGAGGGAACGGGAGAGTGAGGCTGAGAGAGGGAGAGAGGCATTGGTGCCTTACATATAGCTATGCCATCAATACCAGTCCTCTCCTCTCCTCTTCGTCTCCCCTTCCGTTCCCCCCTTTCTATCAGTTTTTGTGAAATACAATCTTTTCATTAAAAGTAAAATTTCGTTTCGAATCAAAATAGAAAATATTTCGCAAAAGTGTAGAGAAATTAATTCGAGAGTTGAGGCCAAGCATGTGATACGAGCGCTGCCGTCAGCTCTACCATCAGCTCTACCATCAGCCCTACCATCAGCCCTACCATCAGCTCTGGTGTCTGTCTTATTGAAAATTATACACAAAAACAAAATTCTGTTTTTTATTGATTTCGGGATTATTTTCTGACTTAGAAACTAATAATGTATTCGATGTTCGGCTCTGCCTATGCTTTCGCCTGTGCTCTGCCTGTGCTGTGCTGTGCTGTGGCTCAGTTGGCGATGGCTAAGGCTTTCTCTCTCACTCTGGCGCTCACTCTGGCTCTCTCTGGCTCTCACTCTGGTTCGCAGTGTTCGGCTGCACTGGTTATGTTTGGCTGGTGTAGCACTGGTACACTGGCACTGGTAGTATAGAGGCATTTGTGCAAAGGTTGGTCAGACGCTGGTTGAGAGGGGACTGGGAGAGAGTGGAAAGCCATGACTGCCTTTATTGCACATTCCCTTCATTCGTATTTCACGTCTTTTCATATCAAAAGCGTTTTTGTTTTGCCATCACTGGCGCAGCGATTGGTGGGCTTTAGGCAATGGTTTTAACATTACATTCCCCTCGTCTTAAAAGTGCAGTCAAGCAAACAAAAAATGCACACAAACTCTACCAAACACTACCATTCCATACCATGCCAGTGCGGGCACAGTACGAGCACAGGGCTCACAGAGCGCTCTATCAAACTATCGCACTGTGCGATACAGTCGAGTCAGTCGCTGCGAGACTCGACTGAAAAGTTTTGCCAAAAGCGCTCAAAATTCTGAATGTCTTCTCTCTTACACTCGCTTACAGTCTATCGCATACAGACTGTGCTGTATATTCATCGCCTATTCCTCATATTCTTTATGCACTTATGTTAGGAACGAACCGAACGGAACAGAAGGAATTGCCAGGAATTTCGCCAAAACAACAATAATGAGAGTCGACTGCTTGATCTCTATAAGACCAAAAATTGTGCAGTATATTTATTGCTATTAATATATATTCAAATTTCTTAAAGGACTGCCTATGGATCAGACCTATAGTCTTAAAAAGCGAATCAATATTTCGAATATAATATATTGGAAATGATTAGAGTCGAGACGAACGGACCTAATGATCAGTCGCCGTAAACAACGTTTTCTCACAAATAATTGCAAAAAATAAACTTTTCATTCATTTGTTAGAAATTTTTTATATTTTATTTGAGTTTTTCGTTCGAAACTACATGTTCTGCACATTCCTCGCAAAAAGTGATTGCATTGGCTGGTCATCGGAGCCCATGAATCAAATTGAAGAGAGAAGTAGAAACTGTGATAAACCGAATGATAAGTTATAATTGTGTCGACTCTCCGCTCGCATTCAGTCCGGACTGACGACCCCTTCGCTCGAAAGCTATACCCCATTAGTGCGATCGCAAAAATGCGGAGATTTCTCAGTTCGGTTCCACTCTTTTTTTTAAAACTGCACAGATAGCTCTCACTCCTGGCCAGAAAAATAGCTCATGTCAAACATAACAGCAAATCTGAGACCTGCAGGTGCTTTCAAATGTTCTGATATCAGGCACAGACATACAGTGGTCTTATTTTTAGCAGTCAGTCGACTACAAAAAATTGTTTTTTATTTTTGCAGATTTTTTTCGGTGAAAAACCAGTTGACTGTCTATAATAATTAAATACACATTTTATATACTGTGTTAAGAAATAATTAGACATTTTTTCTCCACTTTATTGTATGAGACAACTACTGTATTACTGTATTTTGTGATACTGTCTAATATGTGAGCCGTAATGCAGCGAATGAGCCGAATGTGTCGAATGTGCCGAATGTGCCGTTTGTGCCGTTTGTATGCACTAGAAAACAAAACATAAAAATAATAGGAATAATAGAAATTAGATCGAAATCATGTGTTGTTTGGCTGTAAATGAATGGAAATTATACGCATTGATGCAGTGCTTGCTTTGAGTTCGAGAAGCAAAACACACAAAAGCTATGGAAAAGTTAATACAAACAATAGTTATGTACAACGAGAACGAAGTTTGCGTTAAAAAGTAAAGCAAAGAATCAAACGATAAGACAATGAATACAATCAATGAATGGCAGAGAATAGCCGAAAAAGAAGACATAAAACAATGAGAAAATACATATCAATTGTGTTTTCTCTCTTTCGAGTCGCCAACAAGAAAAATTCAACAAGAAATATCTAACAAGCAAAATTCGTCATCAAGAAAGCATACATAACAACACAAAAGATATGGCAAATGTTTAAATTGGATTGTAAAAGTGCAAAGTACAAAATAAACACAAATTTCGCCTTTCATTCGTAATTGAATGAAATGTTATAATTAAATGCGATAATCAATACTCGGAATTAGAGAAATGAACTTTTTCTCCAAAATAACTAATGAATTGTGAGTTAATGCCAATAAAGGAATAAAAAGAAGAAAATTTCGAGAATTTGGAGATTATTTGCAAATTTATGAACCGATCGACTCGTGAGTCGTGTGCTCTGTATGTACTCTAATGAGGTCTGGAGTTAGAGTTAAAGTTAGACGAAGAGAGTGAGTCGAATGAGTGGGATATTGTCTGCGAGAGGGAAGGAGAGAGAGGGAGAGACTATTAAATAGTGCAGTTCTTCACTCATATGGCATATCCTCCGGTGCTGTTCGACGTCAGAACCGAATTTGCGAGTCTCTCGGCGTCCGTCTATGCGTTGGTCTATGCGTTGGTCTATGCGTTCGCTCTGTTCGTCCGCTCTATTCGGTTGCCTTCACTTTGAGGTGGATTTCTTGAGTCGAATACTTGTGCGACAATAGGAAAGGCAGCGGCGCCTCCGCTCGACTGTCCCTAATAAAAGCTGAGCGACAGTGGGGTCGAGCACTCACTCTCTCGGTCTCGCATTGTGTCAGAAAAAGGAGAAGAAAATCCATTTCCTAGAAGTTTGGCATAAATCTTAAGAGAGATATAACTTATTTAATGCATTTCAATACAACGGCACAAAACAACTCAAAAACTGCGAACCGAATGAACCGATTTCGGAGAGCGAACGGCGAGAACAGAGCGAACGCAGCGAAGAGGTTCGACAATCCACTGCCAATCCAAACGCATTCTCGCCATTCAATTGATTCCTTCGCCGATCCACTCATTCAGCCATTCATTCAATTATATTATATTATATTTTTATATAAATAACCCTGCTACAATCTACTGTACATCAAGAACAGTATATTCACCAAAAATTTATCCTACACTTTGTGTGCCGTCATAACTAATACCAGAAAAAAATCTTACATCTCATACATCGTAAGAAACATTAAAATAGTTTCTAGTTTTTGATGTATTACATGACTTAAGAGCAGAAATTGTTTTAAATTTGGAAATCGAGTCTAAAAGGGAGACTACAGTAGTAACTCTCGCAGTGACTCCGCGACTGAGATCTAAGGCGAGGAATAAATAGACACTACAGTAGACTCGCTGTAGAGTAGAGTACAATCGGAGCCGTTCTTTGTTCCACTCCATCAGACTGTGCGCTGGAATTCGAACCTCTAATGCAAAAACAGATCCCTTTCTGCCTGAGCTCGACATATGAGTTCGAATTTGATCCCTAATATGAAGAGTACCGGATCTGACGAGAGAGTAGTGGTAGAGAGCGAGGAGAGCGCACAAGACGTGCGAAGACGTGCAGAGACGCGGAGGTCAGGAGTCAATGCGACTGAACGACGGGCACCGCAGGCGCTGGAAGTGGAAGAAGGAAAGGAGGAAAGTAGGAAGGTAGCAAGTTCAAACGATTCCGCACATTATAATCCCTTCGCCAAGGGTTAGCGCTAAGCCAACCGCTCTCTCCCTCTCTCTCCCCCCGCTCTCCCAGTACTTCCACTCTCTGCCAAACCATTCTTTTATTTTGCAAAACCTATTATATATCGACTTTTTTCTCTTTTTTATGTCAAAAAAGTTTTGTCTCAAAATGTTTGCTTCGAATTCGGAAAAAAGTAGAATAATTTTGTAGTGAAATCGTGAGAGAATTTGCTTAATTTTTATAATGAATCAATGATAAAAATTAATGACTACGAGGGAGACTACAAGGGAGAGAGAGAGAGAGAGAGAGAGAGAGAGAGAGAGAGAGAGAGAGAGAGAGAGAGAGAGATCGTCTAATTTATGCATAGAATTAATTTTCGAGTCACAACTGAAATGCAGTTCCAGTACTGCTATTAATGAAATGCAAAGCAGTATTGGCTCCGGTATTACAGCACAGTATTAGGCATTTGCACGATATCTCTACAGTTCGGATAGATTTCATATTTTTCGCTGTATTTCCTGTTTTTATTATGTTTTTATATTCTATGCAGAGAATGTCGAAACATTTTGCGATACGCTTTTGGATTCAAAACCATTTTTTGCATTTTGCCATTCAATGCAATCTTTGAAATAATGAAACGCAAACTTCTCGTCTGTTTGGCAGCGATTCCGCGATATCTATGCGAGTGAACCATCATTTGGCGTTCAATTAAACATTTTTGTTATTACCACTCATTCTGTTTTGTTGTCTACCATTCAATGAACTTTTCTAATTCTTAATTGTCAACTGAGAGCGAGAGATAAATTATTGCACTCAATAGTTAGCCTGGATAAATTTAGTTTATTAAAAATGTTTTGAATATAAGTATTTCAATGCAAATATCGGTCATTAATTGTAACATATTTTTTGATAATTATTTTTTAGATTAATTAATAATTTAAAACTCAGACTCAGATCTGAGTGTAAATTATTTGTGTCTTCGCTGCAGACGATCTGTATTCGAGATATGGTTTTAATCTTATGGTGACATACAATGACTGATGTCTTGTTTTGTCTCAATCTATTCAAAACTACGATTTTATCATTTCATTTGATATGATTTTTGCAACAATTTTTAATACAGATATTAATCTTTTTTCATAACTGCATATTAGTTACATTTTTCAAAAGTATATCTTTTTCGTAAAATTATACATCAAAATTTTATAACTCCAGAATTATTTTTATTACGATTTACAGCTAAACATATTTTCAGCTACTTGATAAAACGGCAATTATTCAGGGTAGAAATTGATGAAAATCAATAAATGCTTTTACTCTAAATCTTAAATAAATTAAAACAAATATTGAAAACTGGATTTTAACTCAATTACGACAATTATAGTAAAGATTATTTTTGTGATAAAAAAGAATTTTTAAGCTTCAAAGCAATTTAGATATTCTGCAAAATCAATGTTAAAATCTTTTTTAAACATAATTTCAACTTTCAATTTAATAATTCTATTTATTATATAAAATTTATTATTGTTTTATTAATTAATAATTTACAATTTAAATAAAACATTTTTACAGTTTTATTTATTAACTTTAAGCATAAAGTAAACTTATACTTGATAATCTGGGTATTGAGTATATAAAGACATAAAATTGTAAAAATAATATCAATATAGCACAACTACTTGCAAAATTTGATCTAAATTATACTAGATAAAATATAAACATAAATAAAAAATATATAATTTAATGTTTATTTTTAAATTAAATAATAATAAAAAGTCATAAAATAACTCATTAAAATTAAGTAAATATGCACTTAGTTAATTTTATTATTTTTTTTAACATAAATTTATGCAATTTTTCTAAAATATTTTAAGTAATTTGAAAACTGAATACAAAAAAAACTAAACATAAATATAAAATAAATTTAGAATAAAATTAATTTATAAAATAAATTTTTAAAAATAATCAATTATTACGTTTAACTGATTTTATGAAATAATTGCATAGAAGCTCTAAATTTAACTTTTATAACTCCAATTAAATTAGCATGATTTAAATATTATTTAAATATTCGAAACTTGTTTAAATTTTTATGTAACGTTTAATATTTTTGTTACTGTATAAATTATTTTAATTGTTCGTATTTTACTTAATTTACAGATTTATATTGTTTTTAGTTTATGAACTGATTTTACGTTTGTTGTGAGCATTGAATATGAAAGCAATTCATAGCAACATTTGAAGAATATATTTAGTCTAAAATAAGTGAATAAAATTGACTTAAATATTATTTTAAACTAAATACAAATTATATGAATTGTATTTTCATTTACTCTTTTATAGAAATAAAGTTTTAAAAATTGGTAACAAGTTACTGTTCTAAAAATTAAAATATATTAAAACATACTAAAAATTATAAAAAATAATAAAATATTTATAGTTATTTAAAATCTAATCTGGTTAAATAACAATTCACCAATAATATAGGGAAAAATTAAAAACGCAAATAAAATAATAGAAGTTTATACAATTTAACAGGTTATTTTAATGCCTTAGATAATATGAGAATAAATTGTGATTGCTTATCTATGCGCCGTAACAGCATAATTATAACAATTAAAATGTAATAAAATGATATACTTATAATCTAATCGGTTAAATGATTAAAGTTGCATTGTATAATAAAATTAAAAATTGTAAAATATTTTAAATACAATAATAAAAATAAATTTAGTATCTTGTTATATTATATCGATTCTTATATCAATTATACAATACAAATATGTAACAAATACAAGAAACTATAGTTATTTTTATCAGATTAAATAAAATATTTAAAATAAAGTTCCAAAATATTAATAACAATTGTTCAATAAATATTGCAACAATTCAAAATTATAACCAATTACATTGCAACATTTCTTAATTTACATGTACATTATGTGCATTTTATTAAAAATGTTAATTTTAAATTAATTTTTTGTCGCAAATAGGTTATTAAAAATATTATTTTGTAATTATAAATTTATCAATCTTAAAGCATAAATCTATAGTTTTATGCAAATTTGGTGAATTGCGTGCTTTTATTTTCTCAAGCTAAATGGTAATATGATCATGTTTCATTTGGCTTTCAACAAACTGTATATAATACCAATAAAAAGAATATCTGAATATAAATAATGTCTAATCAAATCACTTGAAATTCTGTTTTAATTTTAATATCAAAACAATTTATTTACAAAATATTTAATATAATGTTATTAAAAACGTATACAATATTTACAAAATAAGCATAAAATTTGAATATAAATTGAATAGAATTTTAATACTTATTAATACATTTGCTAAAAAACAAAAGCATTTACATATAAAAAATATTTATTTATTTAGAAAACTCTTTCATGTTAATTGTAATTCACAGTAATATTTCTGTATATTTACAGTTTATTTTGTATAAAAAATAAATTTCGAAAATGTAATTTCTGTAAATAATTTGCCGAATCTAATGAGAATTCAGCATGCACATTGGGCATTTTCAATTTACGAAATTCGAAAACCAAAAGCTTAAGAAATAAAGTACGAAAAACAAGTAAATTAAAAGTTTTGCAGCATTTTTGGAAAAAACTTGTATTAAATCTCGTTTTACGGACACAAAAATATGAGAAAAAATTTATTTTCTTGAAATTCTAGCAGTTTTTTGTCATATCTGATAGACTAATCAGTAAAACGAAATTTTTTTCCACAAAAAAGTACTATTTATTAGTCGTTTGCAATCTCTCGGCCTATACAGCACTTAATTTTTAAAAGGAATTTCAAATATCTTTAATAGTGTTTGTGTTGACATAAGACAAAAACAACATATTTTTGAAGCGAAAAAAAATTTAAGACAAATATGTATTTTATTTTTGGCGATTGTATAATAACTTCGAGTTTTTGAAAAATAACCCCTTATTTCGATATTCTATTAATTATAAACTATAATTACTTTTTCTCGAAAAAAAAAGTTTATAAATATCTCATAAATTATTGTCGAATGGATATGAAGATTGCCGCAGGCTACTTTTACGGCGCAAAAAAAAATATATTTCAAAAACTGACTTTAACTCACTTTTCCCAAACACTGTCTTCTAATTTGAATATAAGCGCAAACTTCATCAAAATCCACTTTTTCTTCGATCGCGATTACATTTTCTAGCATGATATACAGGACTTTTATGGCATGTTTGATAATTTTATTTTTCTATAATTTAGGTAAAAAATTGCAGGGCAAAATAATTTTTAACAGCCAGCAGAAACTTTATTGTTTTGCACTGTATATGCAGTGGAAAACCTTTCGAACCGAATATAGTGTCCACTTATTTATATTTAATGAATATAAGCCGTCATTCGCTTCTCCAGTGATTAGACAATCCCCACAAGAAATTCATTGCAAATATCTATTCAAAACACTCGCAAATCAATTCTCATTAACATTAAAAATTTTATAGCCTTTTCCCATACTTTCCAAAAAGTATAATGTAATGAATAAAAAATATTAATAAATTGCATTTAATTTTATATATTTATCTATTAATATACATAACCATTAAATGACAAAAAATAATAATTTTAATTATAGGTAATATTTTTTTAATTAAATTAATCTCCAGATGAGTCGCCCAGATATCCATAAATTAAAACCAGACTTTGGAATAAATAAAACTCATATTTTATTTTTAAAAATAATGTCGTTTTATATAAAAATAAATATTAAAAAGTAACTTTTAATTAAAACTAACTAGTCTAATAATTTTGAACATTATATTGTATATAAAATTAATTAATAATATATAAAAGACATAATATATATTTGAATCTAGATAAATATTAGTAGATAATTCCAAAAATAGTCTTGTGAAATTAATCAATGCAAAATTTTTTCAAAAAATAAATGCATAAATTTTGTTCTTAATTATAAAAAAAACTATTTTGAAATAATACTGTATAAGAGATTAATAGTTTTGTTATTTTCAGTAATACTTTCTTTGGCACAAATTATTCACAAATTTCAAGTCAGAGAAAAAAAATTAACTAAAAATAAGTTCAATATCTAAATAAAATCAATATTCAAAGTTAGATAAATTTGTTTTTCTTTCAAAATGCAAACTTTCGATAATAAAACAAAAAACAGTATATTTTTAGAAATAAATGCAATGAAATATTTTGCGAAATCAAGTTCTGAATTATTCAAATCGAAAATTCCCTATAATTGTAGGTTTAGTGACGAGAATAAGTAAAAAATAATTTTCTTTTCCACTCGTTTCACATAATTAAATACACAATTCATTCGTTAAAATTATTTTTTTAATACAAATAAGTTTAGCGAAAATTATAACTTTTCGTTTCAATCGCGAAAAAAGAGTTTATTTTTTTCAATTGATTGTATCAGCGATTCATAGACCGATTATTTTAAACAGAAAAATGTGTTTTAAAACTTCGTCTTTGCGTTTAATTACTATATTTTTTTATCAGTAGAGAAAATCAATAAAAAGTACATTAATATCTGCATTGAGTCTAATCTCGAATGAAAAAATTTTTTTCGGCGCAAAAATTTTTTTTTCAATCGTATTTTGAAAGACATTTTTCAGGAAGCGATTCACAAAAACTTATATATTTTTTCTTCATTACCGACAAAAAATTTTTAGTGTAACAGTGAAACCGAGTTTTAAATATAATTTAAATTAAAGGCTCTTAACGACTGTCGTTGAAAAAAAGTGTAAAAATTTACATAACTAATGGCAATACAGTTTTTTGTCGAAAGCCGAAAATGTTTGTATGCAATGCGAAGTGCAGTTTATGTATGAGAATGAGTTCACCCGATTTGAACAGTACAACGAAAATCTGCAGTCAATTAAAAATGTTTCGCGAATTTCTAATTTTTGACGAAAACTGTTTCGAAATATTTGTTTCGCATATTTACAGCGCATTCGAGAGAAAAAAAGCAATGCATTTGAAAAACAAATTAAATACTATCCTCTCAATCAAAACGGCGAATACTGTATATAAAAATATATCTGATATTCGTGTTCTCAAGACATCGAAAACTTTTTTTAAGACAAAACTTTCCTTAAGTCGTCTCAAACACTCACTTTTCAAATAATGCAAAAAAGTTTTGGAAAAAAGTTGACAGAATAGTACGAAAAGCGTTTCGAAAAACGTGAAAAACAAAACTAATGATTAGGATTGAGAGAAGAGAGCGAACGAAGAGAAAAAAAAATAGAAACGAAAAACTCGTTTTCAGTTACTATTTGCAGCGAAAATATTCAATTCGAGGAATAAGTGTCACTCAGACTCAGACTCAGACTGAGAGCGCGTTTCCTCTCAATCACGAACTTCACCTCATCTGGTGGTCTCGTCTCGAGTCGAGTCATCGACGGCTTATACCCAACGATAAGAACATTGAGTTTTGCAATAAAAACTCAATTCAAATGTAAACACAAACAGAAAACAGAAATTAAGACCAAATTCGTTGTAATCGAGAGACGAGGAGAGGAGAGGAGAGCAGAGGTGTGCTATCGGTTGGACTAATCGGTGGAATTATGCGATCGCTTACACCTATCGAGCAATTAGTATCAATCCATTTGTTTGAGAACCAGTCGCACAATAATCTATTCCTCAAATTCACGTATCCGTCGATCACTACTCGGTTGCGGACTTACGTCGAAAAGCATTTGATTGAAGAGTATTTCGATAACAACTCAGGTTTTGAATCAAAACTTTTGCTAACTTTTGATAAAACAATAACTGATTTATTACACACTTATCGATGCGATTGTCGCGGATTCCGCAGAAGTGATTCGCTTTGGTTACCATCACATCGACAACGTCTGGATTTATGTCAAATGCAGTGATACGACGGCACCGAATGCAGTGCTGGCGCCCGATGTGAAGCAGTTCGCAATTGTCGTCGTTTCGAAAGACTTTAATCCCGAAAAATATGAGATAATAACGAAAATATTTGCGAAAATCTACGCAAAAAGCGGTCAAATCAGTCGACTTTTGTCGCATTACTTATCGATTCTAATCAATGGTTCGCTGAGTGTCGGCGAAGAGGCGAACAATAGTCCGAAACCGCGTTTCGAAGACTACGATGCGTTGGAAGCGATTCACTGCAAGTCGGCCATCAAAGCGGTGATCAAACTGTTCGGTCTGGACGTCATACTCGTCTATACGGCGCTAATACTGAAGAAACGCATTGCTGTATATCATCACAAATTAGAGACATTACTGCAATTCATTCGAGTGCTGCCGGCGTTCGTCGCGCACCGAACCGACCCCTTCCACGCGCTCTACCCGTGCGTCGAACTCAGCAATCGGGACGAACTGCTCGAACTCGAGTCGCGCACTCACTATATCGCCGGTGTTCTCGACTCAGAGGTCGAGAGTCGCACCGATTTGTACGACATTTACGTGAACTTAGCGGCCGTTGAGATCACAGTCAGTCATTCGGCGAAAGACGTGTTCGCTATGACTAAAACGCATAAAGAGATCGCTGTCTTCGTCACCCGACAGGCGGACAACCCGTCCAACACCGACCTCGACGTCATTCGCCAGATCTGTGATAAGAACCGCCAATTGATCCAAAACTTGCGACTCATGGCCAGTGGCGGCGCCGATGACACCGACGGTAGTCCTCAAGTGATTACTATTGAAGCGCTAAAAGAGAAGAAATTGAATCCGAATTTAGAGAACTTTTTGTGGAATTTAGCCGTCGCTGAAGACCTCGTCTAATGGTTCCGACAATTTGTTTATTTAATTAAAATGTTTTTCAAATTAAGTTTAGAATTATTTCACAATTAGGAAGTGTTGGCAAAGACATGAATGCAGATACAGGTGTTTCATACAGTTGTTTAATTATAAAACAGGTTAAGTGATATTTTAAATTACCGGTAACTTTGGGTTAGTTTTGATTGTTTTATCGCCTGTCGCGCCCTCTATCAAGTAGTCTCTGAATCGCGTTTTTGATAACGTGTTGAAAAAGTGGCGCAAAAACAAAAACGATTCATTGGTTTTTAAATTGGATTTTAAACTCAGTTTTCAGTCAATAGTTAACCAAAAACTGCGAATAAAGTGCCGATAAATAGCACTGAAATGGACAGCAATTCAAAGCCGACAGCGAGTGCTGGTGTCATGAATGGCCACAAACCAGAAGACAATCCGATAAACAGTGACAATACAAATGTGTTGAGTAATGGCGAACCGAAGCCGAGTTCGAGCGCTGCGCCCAAACCGAACGGCCCGGAAGAGGGCTTTGCGTTCAGTCGGGAGCCGACACTCGAGCGGATCCGCGAAATGCACTCGAAGTTCACGACTGACCGCAATTGGGATCAATTCCATACTCCGCGCAATGTCCTGCTGGCGCTCGTGGCCGAGATGGGAGAGTTGGCCGAACTGTTCCAATGGAAGGGCGAGTGCGGCGTCGGTTTGGCCGACTGGCAGCCGAAGGAGCGGACGGCGCTCGAGGAGGAGCTCAGCGATTGTCTCATCTATTTGGTGCGATTGGCCGACAGATGTCGAGTCGATCTGCCGGCGGCCGTCGTCGACAAGTTGGCCAAAAACGACGCGAAATACCCGATCGACAGAGTGTTCGGCAGTTCGAAGAAATACACTGAATATCAGTAGTCGTTCGGGAATTCGCTTTCGCTTTCATTGCCATTATTTGCACTTTTGATACCGTTTTCCCACTTATTGTTTGAGTTATGTTTGAGAATAGCGTTGACTATATATTATATATACAGTCTATTGAGTGATGTATTGGATGTTATAACGAGTTTTGGATTGCATTTCACTTTCAGTCAATTATTTGAATTTTTTATTTAGTTTCTGTGCCTTTAGTTTAGTCGCAATACTTAGTCCGCAATAGATCTCTCCATTTGAGGCCTAGTAGTCAAGCGTCGGTCGGATTTGTTGCAGAGATTTGTGGATAAATGTACGACTGATTCGAACCGATATAACACTAAAACGTTTATCAATTTTATTGTCTCTCAAAAGAAGAGGTATTTTCCAAACAATAGAATTCTAAATAATTTCGACAAAAAACGAGAAAAGATATCAAAACAAAGCGTTTGGTTTGGATTGGATTTGAGAGAATCGATTAGGAATTTGTTTTTGAGATTTCAAAGTATTTTTCTTATATATAATCTTAAATTTTCGTAAATTTTTCGTTGATTTTGTTTTGTTAATGTAATGTCATATATAATGGCAAATGTGATGGCAGTGACTCTCAAATTATAAGGCATTGAAATTCAATTGAAGAAATCTCTGGATAATTTCAGCATGCTAACTACTTAAACGCATTATTGTATAACTTATTCATAAATTGTTAACAAAACTGTGTTTTCTTTTCATTTTTTCGATTCAATTGACATCAGTTTGACTCTAATATATGTATTATAATAACAGAACAAAATTTTTTTGTTGTTTTTGTTTCAATTTTATAAAACAAAACATTTTTATCTAAAAAACACATTATATTCTATAAGTATAACATCAAAAATTGAGAATCGAATTGGAATTAATAAAAAAATTAAATTATGATTCAATCAATAATAATAATAATTAAAAACTCAATAATTATCACAATATTATGTATTTTTATATATAGTATTGCAGAGAATATTATCCCCAAAAAAAGTTTTACTAAAAAGTTGTGTTTTAGTTGTCTTACTCTCATTCGCATTCATACGTCTCAAGTGTTTTACACATAATTTTGTTGAATAAAGTTTTTTACATAAATATCTCATTGTTTGAAGATATGCCACAATTAAGTCTAATAGCTATCAAAAACGACATTTCCATCGCTTAAGACATACTTCGCTTTTGACTAAACAATGTGTAAACAAAAGGTTTTCACAAATTTTTGTTTGCAGTTCAGACAACACATTAGAAGCACATAATTATGATATAAACACACGATATAAGGGATAATCACTTTTAAAAAATAGTTAAATTAAAAACCATTTACATAAACAGTAATATTATTTGTGTCTAATTTTTGACATTATTTTAATTTTATATATTATACTGTATAGAAAATGATGAGATTTGTAATATATATTATTTTTGGTTCAAATGGACTGAATTACTAGCGTATGAATTGACTTATATATAAAGCCGAAAAAATTAGGCAATAATTGATATATTTTTCTATCGAATATCTGACGAACAGAATATTCGCCTTTTCTTTGGCTTAAGTTTCGGTCGAATTAATTGGATTTTGTTTTTAAAAAATTGATATTTCATTAGATTAAGCCATAGATAGACTGTCGACTATTTTCGACCACATTTCGCAAAATTAATTCAATTGTGTATAAGTGTTGAATGAATTTTACATATAATTTACAATTTTATACATAATTTGCTTTGAATTTAACAAAAAATTAAATCAATGATAGAAACTATGCGTTGACTTCAAACTTAACCGAATATTCTTTGAGTTAACAATTATTTCAATGAACTAATTATTTTTTCAATTGGTTTTTGAATGAGGTTTTTGAGACCCAATATCTGTTTCATTTGCTAACCTATAATAGAGTCTCGAATAACAAC
This sequence comes from Metabelba pulverosa, assembly GCA_034697605.1. Lineage (NCBI taxonomy): Eukaryota > Metazoa > Arthropoda > Arachnida > Sarcoptiformes > Damaeidae > Metabelba > Metabelba pulverosa. Next base: position 26,042 of record JAQIXC010000018.1, read on the forward strand.
AACATTTTGCTATTTATTGACGATTTTTTGGTTTTCTTTACGACTCATCACATAATTATACAAAAAATACTAATCATATAATGAGTGTACGTCTGGCCGAGCGGTCAAAGGGCCGGAGAGGTTAGATTCGACCGACTATTGAGAGCATGTGAGCCGAGAATCTCTGAATTGGTTGGAAGTATCGGTCGATTTGGTTGAGTGTATGAGTGGCTACGGATGTGATCACAACGTAATCTTCTCGTCTTTAACCACATTATGCTTATTGTTGTGATTGTTTGGAGACGTCTTCTGCATCTCCACTAAAATCTCTTTAGTGTCGTAAATGAGTTTAACGCGATTTTCGTTCTATTCATTCAAAAACAAATGAAAAGTTTTAATTGAAGCCCAAAATCGCTATAATCTCAACGACTCTTATGAGTCGATCGATAGCTAATGCAATGGCATTGGAATGGAACGGAAGAGCGAAACCTACTTCGTGTCTGAGCTTCTCGACCAGAATCTTCTTTTGGGAACGAAGTCTATCGACTTGTTTGGCATTCGTCGACGTCCTGATGCCCGACATCTCCAACTGAGCCAATTGGGCGTCATTTTCGCTGATTGCGGCCGAAAGGGCTTCGAGTCTTCGCATACAACGAGAATTCGCGTCGAATGAGACTAAGAGTCGAATGATTCGCATATCAATCGATACTCACTTAATGTCAAACATTTCATTCAGATGTTGGTTCCGTTCTATCAATAATTTTTTCAGTTTCGACTCGATTTTATCCAAATGTACTTTGAGTTGTGGACAGTTGGTGCACATGGCGTTCGTCACGTTATTCATCGCTCGTAAATCATTAACCAGTTTTGAAACCTTTTTGTTAAACGAAAAATGCATTCATTTTAATCGATTCGACATTTTATCGACAAAAATGAGAAAAGAATTCAATTATCGATAGACTGTGCGCTCGACTCACTTGCTCTTCAGCTCTCCTCAGATTGAGTTCCTTCTGCTGCACCTCATACTCGCGGTCAGCGGTGATCCGAACACTCTCTCGAAGCGCTTCTTCCAGTTCTTCGATTCTCTCGCTCTGGTAGTCAATCAACTTATTCTAGTATTTCGGAGTCGAGAACCGGAATCGCATTCGTGAACAGGATTTCGGGGTTTTCGCACATTTTTATATTCGTTTTCATTCAGTCGTTATTTTATTTCATTATTAAATTCGAGTTTTGGTTGAAAATATCGATGAGTTTACACCGATATTAGCCGTCGTTTGAGGCAATTATTGTAGTGATTATTGTTTGGTGAGAAAATTGCCAAAATTGCCCATGTTACACAAAAAACATAATAGGAATGACATAAACAGTGATTACGGCGCGAGTGTTGTGCCCGAAAAGGTTGGGGAATGAATGGAATGAAATGAAAATAAATTAAATTACGAATAAAGCAAATAAAAAATATAATTGAATATAAAAATGCGAGAAAACAATATTAGTGACAATCAAAGGCAATAAAAATTATTCTCCTTTTGTCTAAATAAAAATGTAACCAAAATTGCTAATAAACCTCATTTTTATCGATTTTTTGTCTATTCGTTTTGCAATTTATTGTTTTTCAGTCAATTTTCTATCAATTTTATAATTGAAACAAAAATTTTATTATTTTTTATTAGAAGACATAATAAATTGATTTTTTGTTCACTTTTGTGTAAACTTTGTTTTTAAAATTCGTATGTTTTTGCTTCGAAATCAACTCAAATGGTTAAAAGATTGGATATCTGTTTTGTTAGGCTCATGTGGTTATGTAGAGCCTGTGTTCAACCAATTGGTGTTTAAAACCACAAATTCAACAAATTCTTAGCGAATCACTCAATAAAACGTTTAACTCAGACCACAATTAAGCAAAGAATCGAAAACAAAGACAAATCTCTTTAGTTTCAAAACAGTGGATAAAATCTCTTGTCTTATCTGTTCCTCAAAACTATTGCCATTTATTTGAATTTAATAATCAATTAATTTCAGTGTTATATCGAACTCATGTACTCATGTCTAATGTGATACCAAAACAATTTTCAGCGTTTTTATCGACAATCAATTTCAATCATACTTTAAAAACAAATTTTCTTTAAACATAACTGTTTTTACCTCGTATTCGGGTTTTCGTAAAATGACATTGATAATAAATTATTCTGTTTATGTTTTGTCTCAAATATAAATTATAACAACACAACATCATTCCCACGTATTTAACATGATTATAAAAGAGAAGTTTTTATATTTTGTTAGACTAGAGATAAAATGGCAGTTAAAAGAAGCTAGCGAAGAAACTCGAGGGACCGGAAGGCTGCGGGTGCGCGATGTGGCACCGAGTGGTCGGTTCGGTCAGTCGGTTACGCAGACAGTCGTTACGTTTTGAGATGCAATACATGCGTTGAGATTAGAGATCGAGAGCCAAGAGATTGAGATTAAAGAAGCGATGAGTGAATAGTAGAGTTGGAAAGGAATTAGTTTTGAAAAGAAATAATTAGTTTTTTATACAGTATATAGAGTGAAGTCATTAAGTGCGTGCATAATAAACTGGCAATTGTAGTATTTATACAATGTATGAATTATTGATATTTTGTTTGTATAGAAAACTAAAATTTGATTTAAGCGATAAGTTAATGATTAGTAATAAAACGGCGAAATTAGATAAACATTAGAGTAATAGCATGTGTTTGTAGTCATAGAATCCTACTATTGTTCAACATTTGTGTTTATTCTATTGTTGAGAATATTGTTTGTATTTTTGCTTTTGATTTATTGTCATAATTCTAAACTTGTTATACAATGCAATGGAAGGCAAAAGCATTTTTTGTTATACAGAGGAAAAACAAATTCCTAAACATTATTAATATTTCATATTAAGTAAACGGAATTTTCTTTTGTTTTTGAAAAAAACTATTAATAAAAAAAATTATTTACTAAATAAAAGAAACTGTATACGATTTTAATCTAATAAGAGCCTCATTTTATATCACTAATTTAATATGCAATGAAAAATTATTCCCAATTATGAAGACATTTGCAATTATTTAGTTAATTCGTAAATAATTTATCTTTTCTTATGCGGAATCTCATTAAATAAAGACAAGAATTGTTAAGATATGACAAATTAGTGCATTTCTAACGATTTTATCTTTGATATTTAGAGGCAAATAAATTTGCCAATTTGTTTGCACTTATAATTGAGAATGTTGAATTATCTTTTTTAATCAGATTTTCAAAATTCTTCAGTATTTTTGTGAAACTCATTATGATATCATATAAACGCAATAAGAAATGACATAATTTTTCAACAAAATATAAATGCAATTACGCTGTAGATTGCATAACTTAATAAAAATTACTTGATACATTTTAAAGAGTAAGCCTAAACATGAATTATGCTATACTTAGAAAATCTCAAAATGAAACACTGTACAGTACAGTATATTGAAACATGTTAAATTTAAAGTGTACCGAAAAGAGTATCAAATTGATAAAAATAATACTCATTAAACATAATACAGTATAATATGATACACTGTTTAAATATATTGTTCAACTGTTGTGAAGTAATAAAATATTTATTCAATTATTAGCCTAAGCAGCAATTTAAACATGTTAACAACTAGACAGCTAGAGTGCGGATCAAATAACTAATGGGAACCGAGTGGAGGAGTGGGTGACATACCTGTTGCTGCTGTTGTTGCTGTTGCTGAGGAGGTCTTTGTTGTTGCTGTTGATGCGGATGCGGTGGTTGTTGTTGCGGCGCCTTTGACGGATCGGTTTGACCGGGAATGGCGGGCAGAGGTCTGCTCGTAGGTTTGCCTTCCTCGAGTGGGGCACCTGCCTGGGTGTTCCGTCGAGAACCGCTACTTTGTGCAGCTCTAAGAGCGCTGCGAGTAGTCCACACAATATGCGAGAGAAAGCGATATTATAGGTAAGTTCGTCAGGAATGGCAAACTTATCATGGTGAAAGGAAGGGTGAAAGTAAGGGTGAAGGGAATGGTAGGGTTGGCATACTTTTGCATTTCTTGGATTTGCTTATTTAAGGCAAACTTTTCTTCTTCGGAATTGGACATAATCTTGAGAAGCCGTTCCAATTCGGATTGAATGCTATTCGACTCGTCCCTCGTTTTCTGCATTTCCTTTCCGATCACCGCTTTGTCTCTTTCCAAAGACTCGCACTTTTTGCGCAAATCGCGAACCACTGCCTCGTTATTGGCCGCCGACTCCGAACTGGACGCCTGTTTCATCGCATTCGTCAACTGGACCTCCATTTGGTCGATGTCCGACTGCCTCTTCAGCAGCTTCTTCTCCGTCTCGTCGAGAGCCCGGGCCCTCTCGTCTAACTGTTTGCGAAGCGCTTGGATTTCACTGTTTTGTTGAGCGGTTTGCTGTTGAACTCCTTTAGCCAACTGCTGGCGCGACGACTGCACCTCATGCTGGCCATCAATCAATCAATTAACATGGTTAAACCAATTCCCACATTATTCCTCACATTCTATTCATGCTATGTCTTAACTCGTATTAATGTGCTATTAAATTAGCATGTCAAAATTAAATCAAAATTAAGTGAAAAATGTTAGGAAATGTTTTCAATTCCGAAAAGCAATAATAATTCTTATAAATTAAAGTTAGCATTCATTTAAAGAAAGCATTCAGTTTTTGTGCAAAGTTTGCATAAAAGCCAACAAAAATCAATATTTCAATTAAATGTTTGCTCTATTCATGTGTTGGATAAACAAATAGAAACGAATTGAATGAAAAATTAACCAAAAAATTGAACTCAAAATAGGATTTACGAGTCGTTTGGAGTGTTTGGAAGGAATTCGTGAATTGTGTCCGGATTTGCAAAACAGGAGAATATAAATCAAAACTACATTTCATTGAAGTAATCGATCGAAACAACAGAATCGGAATAATTGAACGAAAACTTAAATTATATCGAAATAACCAAAAATCCCATTTCGGGCACAAAACAGGTGCGCGAAGTGCGGACGGAACGGCATTCGCGGCCAACTGTGGCACTGACCTCCTTAGTGGCCAACTCGTTGACGAGCTTCTCGAGCTGGCTCTGGAACCTCTCCCTCTCGACGGCGAAGTTCTTGATCTCCTGCTGCGCTCTGTCCAACTGCTTCCGGAGCTGATCCGCCTCTTGCATCCACTTCTGGGTCTCCGAGCGCTGGCGCTCGAGCTCTCCGCGCAGTTTATTCACCTCTTCGACGAGTTTGGCGCTGTCGGGCCCCGTCTTCTGCTGCAGCTGTTGCTGTAGAGACAGCGATTGGCTCTTCAGCTGCTTGTTCTCGTCGCCCAACTTCTGGAACTCTTTACTTCCGGTTTCCAACTGCTTCTGGAACTGTGCGATGGCTACCAACGACTTCTCCAACTTCTGGCGCAACTCCTTGTTCTCGGTTTCGGTTTTCCTCAACTGCTGATCCATTTTCTGGAGGTCCGACTGGAGGGCGAGTATCTGTTGCTGCGACTCAGCGCTGGATCTTCGCTGCACTTCACCCGACTTGCGCCGACTCTCGTAGGCCGTCGCCAGTTCGGTCACTTCGATCTGGAGCTGATCCCTCTCTTTGACGACATTCTTGAGTTCGGTCTGCGTCTTGTCGACCCGTTCCTGCAGTTTCTTCACCTCAGCGTTCAGTTTATCGCTTTCGGCTTTCGACGCGTTCGGACTCGTCTGCACTTTCGAGATGTAGGCGTTCGCGTCGGCCACGTCTTGGGTCAGACTCTCGACCTCCATCTGCAGTCTCTGGTTCTCCGACAGCGTCTTCTGGAGGTCGGACTCGGACTTCGTCAGCAATTGCTTGATTCGGTTGATTTCCGTCGAGTACTTCTGCAATTGGTCGCCGTTCGGCGGCTGCTGTTGCTGTTGGCCTTTGAGAGCGACCTCGAGTTGAGCTTTGGTTTGGCTGAGGGCGGTCTGCAGCTGCTTCACCTCGACGGCCAGGCCGTCGCGCTCCTTCTGGGCCCGGCTCAGGTCGTTCTGGTTGCGCTCCATCTTGTCGCGGATCTTCTCGAACTCAATCATCGCTTTCTCGATCTCGTGCTTCTGCTTCTCCTCCGACGTCTTGTTCTTCTCGATCTTGGCCCGGGAGGCGTCGAGTTCGCGTTGGAGGGCCTCGATGTCGAGCTCCTGCTGCTGCTTGAGCTCCTGGATGCGACTCAACTCACTCCGGGCCATCTCGTACTTCTCGCGGATCTTCTCGACCTCGTTGTAGAGCTGCTCGATCTCGACGGCACTGGACTCGCGCTGTTGGCTCAGACTCTTGTCGGCCTTAATCCTCTCCATCTCCGTCTGCACCTTCTGGAGGTCGACGAAGAGGCGCTCTTTGTCGCCGTTACTCCTCTCCAAATCGATTCTCGCCTTTTCGTACTTATCCTTAATCTTCTCCATATCTATGCGGAGTCTCTCGAACTCGAGTTGAGTCCTCTCTTTAGTCGATTCGAATTTATTCATTTGGGACTTATAGCGCTCCAACTCGGCCTGCAGTGACTCCTTCTCCACCGCCAACCGCTCCTTCTCCTGCTGGCTCTTCCGGTGCTCCGCCTGCGCCCTCTCCATCTTCTCGAACATGTTCTCCAGCTCTATGTGCAGGCGTTGGATCTCCTCCTGAGTCTTCTCGTCGCGGGTTTGGGTGGACTGGCGTTGGGAATGGATTCGATCCAATTCGATGGTCACCCGTTCCGAATCGGTCTGCAGTTTATCCTTTTCCGTCTGTAGGCGCCGGACGTCGGTCTGGGTTTTGTCGTACTTTTCGCGCAATACTTCCAAATCCATTAAACACTTCTCGAGTTCTGTTCGCAACTTCTCCTCCGAGTCCTTACTCTTAATTAACTTCGAGTTAGTTCGGGCGTAGATGTCCTGCAGGCCCTCGAACTCGTCCTGTGCTCTCTTCTGGTCCTCCTTGGCCTTCGCAGCAATAGACTGCGCCTTTTCCAGTTCGATCTGCAGGCGCTCGGCCTCCGTCTGGCTCTGATCGAGTTTGGCCTGCAGTTTGGCCACCTCTGCCTGTGCTCTGTCGATCTTCTCCATGAGTAGGTCGTGTTCGGCTCTATTGATCTCCTTGTCCTCCTGGGTCTTCACCAAATGGATCTGCAGTTTATCCAACTTTTCGCGGATACAGCGAACCTCCTGTTCCTTCTGTTCGAAAGTGTTCTGGTGCTTATCGGCGGCCTTCTGGGCCTTATCCGCCCGTTCGCGCATCACTTCCACGTCTTCCATCAGATTCTCCTTATCCTTATTGGCTTTCGTGAGCTGTGTCTGCAGCAGATCCACCCTTTCCTTCATCACTTCGGCCTCGTGTAGCGCCAACTCCCGGTCCTTCTGGAAGCGAGTCATTTGGGTTTGATTTCTCTCCAACTTCTCTCTCATCTTCTCGTAGTCGAAAAGAGCCGCCTCTCTCTCGTTCTGGATCTTCTGGTACTGGGCCTGAGAGGAGCCGACCTGCGCCCGCAGGTGCTCGACGTCGCTGACGGCGCGCTCCTTCTCGACCTGGAGTCGGCGCATATCAGCGGTCACTTTGTCGTACTTCTCCTGCAAGTGGTCGCAGTCGACCTGAGTCTTGTCGAGAACCGATTGGGTCTTTTCGAACTGCGTCTGCATTTTGCCTAAAGTCGCCTGAATTCGGTCCAAATCCTGTTTCGACTTCTCCGCGTCGGCCAACGCGTTGTCCTTTTCGATCTGCGACCGCGTGATCAACGACTGGATGCGTTCGTATTCCTCCTGAAGACTCTCGCGTTCCGTCAGCGCGTTCTCGAGCTTCGCCTTCAGTCGGTAGATCTCGCCCTGAGAGCGCTCGACCTTCTCCTGGAGCTGTTCCATCTCACCCCTGGCCCTGTCCTGCTCGGCCTGATTCATGCGGAGCTCCGCCTGCGCTCGTCTCAACTCCTGTTGGCTTTTCTCGACCTTCTCTTGCATTCTCTCCATGTCTTCGGACTTCTCGAACAGAGACTTGGATTTACTGAGCGATGAGGCGGTCGGGTCGCGGAAGTCGTAGTCGCGGTCTCTGTCGCGCTCTCTGTCCCTCTCGCGGTCGCGCTCGCGATAGCCGGTGGCGGAGTCGCGGCCCGTCTTCGAGCGGTCGACCTGTTCGCGGAGTCTGTCGTTTTCGAGTATATAGCGCGCGTTCTCCGACTTGAGTCGATCCCAATCGTTCTGAGCCCTCCAGGTCTCGGCGTTCAACTTCTCCAACTCGGCCCGAGCCTTGCCGAGCTCCGACTGCGAGTTCTCGAGCTTCACCTCTACCCTCTCCTTCTCAGTCGCGATCTTTTCTAATCTCACCTAAAGTTTCGATAAACACATTACAGGCTTTCGATCGAACGGCGAATGAGACGAACCGTACACTCAATTCGAGTACAAAAGACGAACGAAAAGAAAAAACGGTTTCGAAAACAAAAAGCAAATCAATTACTCGAAAACAAATAGTGCCGTCAGTTCTGACAGCGAATCACTCGCTTAGCCGTACATAGACTCGACTACAGGTTTGATACGCACAGCGATCCGCACGAAACAAAATGAGCTATAGGTGACTCGCTTTCAATTAAACTGTCATCTCTTTCCGTCAAAATCTATCTGTACACTAACATGTCCATTTCCAATGTCTTCCTTAAAGAAAATCTTAATTTCAATTCAATTGGCGATTGGATTGCAGTCCTAACCCAACAATAATCAGTTCAACAGCTAATCAATAGTTAGAATCGATTGGAAAGTCGAAGCATTCAATGCATTGATTAGTTGAGAAAACATTAGTTTCGAGACATTGCGAGACATTGGGCGCTGTCTTAGCGGTAGTGTACGAACGCAACGGCACAGAGAGTGAGAGAGAGTGTCTGACCTGGCACTTGTCCATCTCGTTCTCGAGCGAATGCAACTTCATCTTGTATTCGGCGATCTGGCGCTCGTGTAGGTCCCGCTCCTCGTGCAGCTCGTGTTCTGCGCGATCCCTCTGTTCCTTGATTTGTGCGATTTGTTTGTCTTTGTCGCTAATCGCGTCCTCAAGACTGGTGAGCGCGCCCTCCGACGTCGAGTGGTGCGCCTGCATAGCCGTGAGCCGCGCCCGAGCCATGTCTACCTGATTGTCCTTTTCCTTCAGCAAGTCTTCGAGGTTTTCGATCTATTCGTTGCAAATTAGCAATGCATTACATTTAAAATTAATTCACCAAGTTCATATTTGAATCGAATTAATAATATAATTACGAAATAAACTCTATGCAGATATTCGGCCCGTTTTTTAATTTCCAAATTCATCGCTAATTGTTTAAAATATCAATTTATTTCAATTTTCCAATACTTGTAGTATTTATTTTGAAAACCATTTTAGTGTTTATATAAATTCCATAATCTCTCTAAACATCAAATTTAATCAAAAGAAATAGTTTTTCTTATATTTATTGATTGACTGAATATTCTGTTACAGTCACTAGTGATAGGTTTGAAACTGAAATTTCGTTTTGAATTTTCGAGTAATATCTCCTATATTTAAAGTTTATACAGTATTAAAATTTTTCTTAAATAGCACTAATAAGTTTACGCTGAATATGTTTGGTAATAAATTATCTGGGAAAAAATGAGCAAGTTCATTTGATAAAATAGCATTTTGCAAAGTACTGCTCGAGTGGAGTGAGAGACTCGATCCAAATTAAACAAATCGCGTATTCAGTCTAATATGACTAAAATATATATCAAATTTAGACTTTTATTCATTATTTATCTTAAATAAGACGTTATGTTTACTAACTATTCATTAATCACAAGGAATTTGAAGAAAAAAAATTATTTATAAAATAAGTCACTTATTCTATTGGATAGTAAACGCGTTTTTTAGATAAATGTCGTATTTTAGAGGAAAATATTGTTGACTTTTATACAGTATAATGCGAAATGTCTGCCCTAACTGTACTGAGTATTGGCGCAAAGAGTCTGCAGTTTAATAGCACCGGAAACTCGGAAATTAATTCTGCTCTCGAGATACGAACCATTTGGCAATAAATTAAGTCTAAACTGCAAGTTATGCTCACTTTTCGTTGTAAAACATTTATTTTTCTGTCTTTAATGTCGATATGATCTCTCAGTTCTTGCAATTCTTGCGTCAATTTATTCCTGTCCTGAGTGGTGGCCATCGTCTGCTGCGTCTTCTTCTCAATTAGTTTGTTCTTATCTTCGAGTCTTGATCTGAGCTCTTCCACCTGTACTCACATATCGACAAATCAAGTCATAAATTATTTATTTCGAAATACTATTCATAAAATAGACGACAATTTGTGTGTGAATTGGAATAAATATTTCATTTAATATAAACTTCTTTTTTATTTACTATGAATTATGAGATCAGTTGTGAATATTTAGTTATATAAATGACACTAAAATTTTATGCAGTCTATTTTTTGTTAAAATTTGCTTTTTCCAGACATTTGTCTCGGCGTTTAAATATCTATACATTTTTGCCTTTAATATCAATCGATAAAAATTTAAAGCGATATAACTTTATATCAATTTTAATGATAGTATAACTCATAATAAAGCCTGAATTTAGCAGTCAGTTTCAGAGAATAAAATTTAGATTGATAAAATTGCTTAATCTATTCAAATACACATAAAGAATACTATTTGCTCTTTACTTATTAACTTTATATTAATTGATTTAAAAATCTAATTCTAAAAATAGACAAAATACTAATTAAGCATTTATAATTATTATTTTAAACTGCAAAAAAATCTTATTTAAATAAATTATTTCTTAAAATATTTATTTAAAATAATTTGAGCTAATATTTGATTTGTAATTCGATTAATGCATAAAAATAAGTAAATGTTTGACTCGAAGTCTAATCTAATTAAGGCTACTATGGAGTGAAGTGGAGGAATCGATTGGGGCCGGCAGCAGCACATATACGTACGTCGGCCTGGAGCATGTTATAGTGTTCCTCTTTGGCACACAGAGATTCTTTGAGCACTGCGATGTGTCTCTGGTAGTCCTGATGCTGTTCCTCCAGCGTCTTCATCTTGGCGCCCACTGCCAGTATCTCCTGGTCCCTCTTGTTCAGCTCGATCTTCAGCTCTTCCATCTGTTTCGGCAAACATTCGAATTAATTTCGCCGAAGAAGTCATTTTCGGTTCAATTATAGAATTAATTGGTTTTTGTGTTTTTGAAAAAAAAGTTTAGAATTTCTAATTGGAGTCAAATGTCAGTATAATTGCTTCGAAAGACTTATGAAAATTGCATTTATTCGACAAAAATGTGTGAAAGAGAGAGAACTGGAAGTGAAAGCGCAGTCATTCGATCCAATAATTAGGAAACGATTTAGGAGTCGAGAGAACGGCAGTCGGAGTTGTTATGAGCGGAAAGACAAACCTCTTTCTCGGCGTCAGTCGCGACATACTTACGGTTCGCTGGAAACTGAGTTACGGTTTGCGAATCGCAGTTATTGTCGCGAATGTCGGCAACGCTTTTGCATTTAACGCGATTTAGGGGATTGTGGCTACACTTGGCCGCACGGGTCGGCGCTTTCGGTTGACTCGCGTTTTTTAAGCGCTGAAATTCCCACTCAAAGAGCTCCAGTTCCTGTTCCAAACTCTTGATTCGCGAGTCCTGGCCATTATGCACACAATTCAAACATACATTTCAAACGAAAAACAAAAATAACATAAAATAAAATAAAACAATAATTTAAATAAAATCATAAATCAAACAAAAAAGAGGAAAAAAAGAAAAAATAATTTAAATATAAATCATAAGAGAAATAAATGCAAGAAATAGTATTGTAAAATGAAATTGAAAACGAAAATATAGAAATGGCAAGTAATTTGATAAAAGAATAATTTAAATAAAACTTATTCAAGAGTTTGTTTTGGAAATCGCAATCAAAAAACTTTCTCCTATTATAAGAATTTTGTTTATTTGTTGTGAAAAGAATTATAGCATATATTCCATTCATTCGTTCATTCATTCAAATGATGTGTTTATATGAATATTTAGATTAATTTCTGAGAGAGAGTCGACTGAAGGAGACGTCGAGAAAGAGAGAGTCAAACGAATGGGTGATTTGTTTTTGTGGACCAAATACCTTAATCTCAACCATTGCTCTCAACATTTTCGGCTCATTTCCATTAATTTGGTCATCAATTAGATTGAAATTACAATTCGATTGAATGTTTTGGTCGGCAATCGAATTGCAATAAATCGGTTCGTCATTCGAGTTATTATTCTGCAGATCATATCAATCCATACTTTTATATCAATTGCGAATCAAATCGATTTGTTTTTGTTTTTTTAAACTCATTTTACGCGAAACGACAGCAATAACTGAATTGAATTGAGCATGTTGAATTGTGCAATTTGCTGTGTGTGCAATACGCGGGAGAGGGAGAGGGCAGCGGAAAGGGGTTGGGATGTGATTGCATACCCGAAGCACTTCTTTCTCCTTAGTCTCGAGCAGGTGTTCGATATGTCTTAATCGGGTTTCGAGTTCGATATTCCGCGACCGAAGCCTTTCGTATTCCATCCGTTCCTCTTCCATGATCTTCCCGCCGATGCCCTTGTTTTGGATCATTTCCATCAACTTCTTAATGCTCTCATCCCTGGCCGCCAACGTCTGCTTCTGCGTCTCTAACCGAAGCTCTAATTCCTATTAATTTCCGACAAAACAAAAGCCATTAATAAAAACAAATATTAAAAACGAGTCAAACGAGTAGTCGAATAGCTGTGAGAGTGAGGAGTGATTCGACCGAACAGTTCGGCCAATTCGACCGCTTCGGTGATGGGAAGGAAAGGGAGGAAAAGGGAAATATAATTCGATTGAATGCGTACTTTAATGGTCTCTCGCAAGAGGTAGATCTCTTTGGACATGTGCTCCTTCTCGGAGTAAAGCGCTTCGATATGTTGCTGGACGTCGGCGTCCGGGTTCCTCATGTGTGTGATCCGCAGCTCTTCCTCCAGTTGTCGTATGAGCGCCGCCTGTTTCTGTAACAGATCCGACAACTATACGTGAATAAGGCATGAAGGCTAGGCCTACGGTCGCGGCCGTGTCCTACACGTGCGAGGGAGCCCTAGCTCAAGCTGCTCAGTTAAGCTCGTGCTCGTTAGTCGGGTTAGTGGGGGTTAGTGGGGGTTAGTGGGGGTTAGTGGGGGTTAGTGGGGGTTAGTGGGGGTTAGTGGGTGGTTAGTGGGCTTAGTGGGTGGTTAGTAGGGCATCGCTAACGTTAATTCGCTTAAACTAATTCATATAATTCCGAAATAATTCGCTTTTTGTTTCTCAAACCTAAACAATAGTCACTGTTATTCGAGAAATGCCACGAAATCTCATAATTATTTTAGTCGTTAATCCACTCAACGGTTACTCGAAATATATTCACAGATTAGAATCGGTTTCGAAATAATCGCTTTTAAACCCTCGTTCAGATTATTTTATGGCTTAAGATTTGTCATGTTTAATATTATACTGAAGTAAGATATATACAAGTTCTTTTTACTATATCTACTTTTTATCACAAAATACTTTTATTTAGAAAATGTTAAATTTTATATATTAATACTTAAAGTATACATGTTTTAAAGCTAAACTAAAAATTAAACTTTATTAAGCTTGATATCTGAGTATATTAATTTAAAAATATCACATGCAGTTTAACATTTTAACATACAATATATCTAATTCTATATTTCTATAATTCTAAATACTAATATTTAATTAAAATTTATTTAAAACAATTAACAGAGAGTATAGATTAAAACTTAATTTCAATGCAAAATTTTAAGTTATTTACATTAAAATTCTATATAAAATTTTCACTAAATTAAGCAAGTTACTTATAAAAGTTAACATCTAAAGTTTAATTGGCTGCTATAATTATCACAAAAGATTAAAATGTCAGACATGTCTACAATATAACAAAAGGTAAAAAATAAAATTCAAATTAATCCGTAGAGAGAATCAAGATTTACATCATTTGTCTCGTTTTCAAAACAGTTCTAATTCTCTAAACATTTTGTTTTTATGTATTAATTATTTATGTCTGCATTCAATCTAAAAAGTTTTTGCTATGATTTTAAACATGCTCAACTGAATATTTTATTTTTAATACGATTTAATTATTCAAAACAACTTTAGATTGTGTTACTGCATTTTGTTCATCTAATTATATCCAATATTAATAATACATGTTATAAATCTATCTAGCTTTATTTTCACTGGATAGATATGGAATTAGCATTCAAAAATAGTTCTTAAAGGGAATATCAAAATTGAAAATTCAATAATTTAAGGCAAATTCTAAAATTAATTAATTTTAAAATTTTGTAGAATAATTGTTTGACAGTGTTAAAAGAATAATTTATTAATCCTCAATGTTTAACTGCTAATTAGAACACTAGTCGACTAAATCATGGTTTAAGACTAAACTATATTTTTCAAAATTAAATATTTACTACAATCTGAAAGCTATTGGCGGTATTAAATGATACAGTGCAAATAAAGTGAAATGAAAGCCAAACAATGTCTCAGTCAATGTACTTGCCTGAGAAACCGATGCCTTTTGCATGAGCATGGTGTTATTAGCGTCGAGCTTGGGGTCAGATAACAGGATTACGCAAAATATTTGTTAATCTCTATTGCAATGGATATGGAGTTTGAAAATATGTAAAACAAAATCAAAATTTTGGTAATTCTCGCGTCAGTGCTCTCTAAGTGAGGCAAAGCGTCGCCACTATTCCAATGGCCGAACAAATTGACTCTTTTCTCGCTTTTTATCGATTCTAACATTAGATACAGATATTAGTGAAGAGACGCGTAATTGTGTCCAAATTTTTGCTTAATTTTAATAATAATGCAGTTTATAGTCAATTCATGTGTCAACTAATAAATAAGTAATTCTTGTTTTTAAACATTTTGTTTAAATTGGAGAAATAGTCAAACTATTGTTTTTTGCCAATTATAGTAATGCAAAGATAGAGAAATAAATAGATTGTCTAATATTAAGCAAACTATTGGCGAATGTCTTCCGTCTCAACGTTTTTGCAAAGCGTTCGTCGAATGAGCGAAAAGACAATTGAATTTCTCGGAGTTCTTGAGTTAATGTTTAATACATTTGTGGCTCATTTGAGTAGTGCTTAGATTATATTTTCAGCAAGAACTATTTAATGCAATTTATTCCAATCAAATGCAATCTTATCTAAGAGAACAGGAATACTGCAGTCAAACACTACATCGCTATCAATGATATTAATATTTGAGTAATTCGTTTCAATGTTTTCTTAGTCGCGATTTTTCACTACTGGTTAGAAAAACATACGAATATTTATTTCAACGAATAAAACATTCTTTTTATAATAAATTTTATTACACTGCTCTTTTGCCAGTGGGAATCCGAAATTGTAGACAGTGTAAACTGTACAAAAATAATTGGCTGCGTTTTGTGTATTGATAGAAACGAGTGAGTGGTCAGCATATTTTGCAAACCCTATGATAGGCAAACAATGAAAATAGTTGCATGATACAATGATTTATGATTTTTTGAGTTCATGTTCTAAACATATAATAGCAGAATGCATACAATGTATACAACGCTTATAACGACAAAACGCGAAATAGTTTTACCGATTTCTGCTTTACTCGACGACTCGATTCGGTTTTATATTAGTCGAGTCGTCGGTATTGGGTTCGAGGCGTTTGAATGGCCAGAGTATCCCTAAAACTAGACTCCACTCCACTTGGGATTACTTATAGCACTTTCCTCATCAAATAAATTCCAATTCCTTCACTATATACAGACTGTATTCATCCGCACATTCATCAAATACACTGTATATATATTTCGGATATAGACTGGAGTATACAGTCTATATTTTTTATTTATTAATACGATATAAAGAGCGTATATATCTGACACAGAATACTAGTTTGTGTTTTCGATTTCTAAGACAACTTTCGCTTCCCTTTCACTAATATATTAGAGACTGCAGTATAAGTAAAGCTAACGACGAGTCCAGTCATTATGGGTTTCGATCTTTTTGTGTTCGCTTTTCATTCTCTTCTCAAATGTCTTTCTTAAGACTTACGCCAAAATTGAGTGAAAACTTTGATTCAATGAACCATAAAAAATAGAAATCTAATATTTTTTTCGGCGACACAATCTAAAAATACTGCTTTGTTAATCTAAACTGGGAATCGAAAGCTAATTGTACGGAATATTCTGCATAGAGTTTAATGAATTGTGTATTTAAACGATGATTATCCGACTGTATAATGACTTGTTTAGTATAATCTAATTTTGTTTATGTATTCAGTATATCATTTACTTTTATATTTGTTTTTTGCATAGTTTTTATGTATTTTTCCTTTTAAACATAAAATAGAGAATATATTTTGTATGAATTCTTGGATAAAAACAGTATAAATAAAATTGAATGAAAGATTAAACTACATTATTCATAATATCTTCGTATTATCAACATTTGACTAAAACTTTTATTAATAAAATATTGTATTATTTATTTATGTCTACATTAAGATAAAAACCTTTTTGTTAATAAACTTTCAGAAAGGACCATGTTGACTAAACTAGATTTTTTGCTATTAATATTAAAAACATAAATATCTATTGAATTGAAAAAAAATCGCTTTAAATCCTTACAAATATCAATCAAGAATTTAAATAAATAAATAAATAAACATTTGACTAAAATATGCAATTTCTCGAAAAATAATTCGAACTTTAAATAGCATAACAGATGTGTTCCAAAAACCTTGGATTATATGGAAAAGTGTTGAATAATTTGCGCCGAAAACAACAAATATATCTA
Source organism: Metabelba pulverosa (assembly GCA_034697605.1). Lineage (NCBI taxonomy): Eukaryota > Metazoa > Arthropoda > Arachnida > Sarcoptiformes > Damaeidae > Metabelba > Metabelba pulverosa. The sequence goes on from JAQIXC010000018.1 coordinate 42,853, forward strand.
TATTTCAGAAATAGTACTGTATTTCGATTTAATGACTCGAAAATAATAATTTATGTTCCCATAAATCACCGATAAATCCTTGTACTATTAAAATCAAGTGAACCATTCCTTAAATAAACTATAATTCAACATGGCTATTCATTAGTTTCTAACAGATTTTTGTCTAAAAAAAATGATAGAAAAAATCGGAACATTTGTAGCGATTATAATAATAATGATTTATTGGCGAATCGCCAGCAATAATGACTGCCGAGTATTGACTCGTATTTGTCATAATCGTCTGAAACATAATACACTCTGAACTCGAGGTTTGAAAGTTTAAATATGCAATAATAGCAAGGCAGATTTTCATTCTATTTTTGTCATTTATTTATTGCCAAATTTGTGAACAATTTCTGCTACACAAAAAACTAAATGTGAAAAGATGCAATTTTCATTACTGTAATATTAATCATGAAAAGCGTTCATTGCTTTTATCTATTCGTGTTATCTCTTGTTTGACTCTAACGTATAAAAACATATTTCAAACATTAATTTTCTAATGAAATTCAAGTCAATAGAGATAATCTGCTTTGATTCGGAGTAAATAATTCATTTATAATCACTATATTAACTCACAAATAAACAGTATAATTTAATCAATAGAAGCAACTATTAAAAATCAATCAAGAAGAGAAACAAAAAAGAAAGAAAGATTAACCTGTCTTATTTTTACTTTGGAAATAGTTTCGCGTTATTTGAATATTTGTTGCGTTCGAGATTGACTGTTTGGCTGGAATACACGGTTTGAATTGATATAATTAGACATGTTAGATATGTTGCGTTTCAGTTTCGAGCAGCGATTTGTTTGCACTCACTCGCGATCTGTAGACATTGGGCTTATATCGCAAACAAAATTAATTTGCGCAGATTAATGCAGCGATGTAGCGATTGTAGCATTCGCATTTATCTCGAGTTTTTACAGAAACAGAATTTTCGACTTTGTTTACCCGAATAGATGGCCTTAAAGTTTGCTGTTGTTTATCCAGTTATTCGAAAATACATTCTCGCATTAAATTGATTTTCGTAATTACATCTAATTACCAGTTTTTATATCAAATTTTACATGTGTCACTCACATAGTTCTAATTAAATGAATATTTTACACAGAATCATTAGATTTCTGAAGTATTCCAGGTTTTCGAAAAATATTTTTCACTGAAATCTTATCCACTAATTATAATTAGCTCAGGTTGCTTTTGAAATTAAACTAGTATATTTTCAATATAGTAACATTCATATTTATTACTGCAAGTCAAAATTTATTCTAAATATTTTGATATCTTTTAATCTAGCAATAATATTATTAAAATATGAGTTTGAAATACTTAAATCATTTTAATATATATTAAAAATTATAAAATTCCAAAATAGGAATATTTACTATTTTTTCAGCAAATTTCAACATGACAAAAATAATATTATCTCAAAAAAGAAAATAAGTTATATAGTAGTCTATCTCTCATAGGCAACAAATATTGATTTTTCAAATGTTTAATGTTCGTTAACATTACATAATATTTATACTGTACTTAATTATACTTTTACTTCAGAATTAAATATTATCTACGATTTTATTTTTTCTCAAATAAACAAAATTTCAACAAAAAAATCTGTTTTTTGTGATATATTTTTGAAATATATTTTATTTTTGAAACAATTTCCTACACATCGGGCGAACAAAAGAACAAAAATAATTGATTTTAAAAAATCGATTTTTGCGCAAAAGTCAAGCGAAAGCGCTTCTCTACCATTCATTTATTAATGCAATGTATAATTGTTTTCTGAAAAATAAAAATTTAAACATGATACTGAATAATGCATCAGATTTAGCAAGTTAATTCTATGAAAGCTAGCGCAGATTAAATCTAGAATTTTTAATTTTTGCAAAAGCTCCTGCGCAAATTCTCGGATATTAAATTGCAATGCACAACCAAGTATAACTTTAAATACAAAATAATTTATTATTCATGTGTTTGGAGCGGAAATATTAAACTTGATATTTCTTTTGTTGGTTTGTCTGGAATAATAAATTTTGAAAAAATACTAAAACCGAAACATAAGATGGAATTAATTGAGACAACAATTCACATAAAATAATCGATATATAAGTCAAGTGTAAAGCGTTGATGATAGGGCCCAAACAAATTTCATCCAGGCCATTTAACAAATTTGCTTTTAGAGAAGCAAACTGTTGGATATTAATTAATTAAATTAGAATTTACTTGTTATTATGGAATTTTTGCTCTTTATAAATTATTTTACGAAATTTCAGCTAGAACATAAATTACTTTTTAAATATAATTAATTTTTTTATAATAAATTAAGTGAATATTTAAGTCTTTTATAATGAAAATATACAAATATAAGCAAGATAAATATTTGCATATTATTTTCGTTTAAAATCTAATCAATTTTAATGCTTAGTTTAAAAAATTTACAACAGATCTAAAATACAATTTTTTTATATATAAAAAATTTCATTTTAAAGCACAGCTGAAAATCAATATTAAATCAAAAATTGAAAATAAATTCCTCTTTTCTTAAACTAAAATATAAAATTGTACTTTAATGCTATTTTCAAACTTAAACATGGCAAATGAAATACAACAGAATATAACAGAATAAAAACTAAAAAATAAAACAAATTTAAATTTTCAAGTCTTGATAGTTTTGTCAACTCAAAAAATTCGTTAATTTATCTCTTGTAGAGGAAAATAATTTCTTGTTAAATTCGATTCAATCGATATTAAAGTTAACATGTTTAAAGCAGGAATACAATTCGTTACACTTGGTGAACGTATATATGCGGTACCGAATATATACAGTACAACATGAATGTATGTTATGAAATATACAATATAAAAGATCGAATACATTATCTTTGCAAACCTTAAGCGTATATAAAAATGCGGCCATTTTTGCGATTGATTTGGAAATGAAATAGTGTCTTGCTAGAAGTCACGCAAAGATGACCAAAATTACTTCAACTTTTTTCATTAAATTCGACATTCAATTGATTCGGAGCTAAACAGAGCTAATGATCGTTTGCGCCGATTCGTAGGTCGGGTTGAGTTGATATGAAAAGAGCTAATGATTGCTAATATTCGAGTGAAACAGATAGCGGAGGCTAACTGTGCCTAACAGTCGAAATGTATAATTTGTCCCATAATTAGAGACTTTCACATCAAGTGTATACATATATGACATTAAAAGCCAACACTTGACTCAACCATACGTTGACTGGAATAGCGGCGAAATTGGAAATAATGGAAAACACAAGTTATAAATAATTCCTATACTGTATATCAGTATAGCGCTACACCTACTCGAGTCGAGTCCAACCGCAACTGATTAGTTTAAGTATATCACAATTAATGATTGCGAACTTTTAACTATTATTACCTCGCTATATTTGCTCTGTTTTAGCAAGCTCATTTAAAGCAATATTCTTTATATTTTATTAGAATTTTTATTTTAAAAATATATTAATGCTTTGAATAATTTTTCTGCTTATTCATGAATTCTAAAACCTGATTATTATGCAGTTTTAACTGAATATTTTGCTATTCATTTTTATCATGCTTTTTTGTAGTGTTTCGTTAGGTAAAGCATCGAATGCATTGATTAAAGTGTAATAAAACAGAAACTATTGTTTCGTTTCGGATCTAATCAATAAAGAAAGCGATAATTCAGTGATCGATTAGTTAGTTTGTTGTCAAATCTTATTCATCAAAAATTTCTAAATGCAGTACAACTACTGAAGAGTATAATGCATAAATTAAAACATGCACAATAGCTTAAAAGAAACCAATTTTTAATTAATTGTTGTTTAGAATATTCGCATAAAAAGCAAAGAATATTCTCATTAAAAATTGGCCGTTCAGTCAATTATTGATCGCTTTTTAAAATAATAATTATTTAACGAAATTAAGCTAAAAAAGTAATTTTAAAGCATTAAAGTTTATTAATGTTTAATTATACGGTACGACACAAACGCTTTCATAATTTAAAATTAGTAATGTATGTTTATAATTATATAATATTTTGAAAATAAACGCAATACGTCTGAATATATTTTTAGCATTCTAGAATTTTAATTGAAATTTTGGCAAAAGTCATAAAAACATATAACACAAAAAATATATTAAAACTGAATTTAAACTTTGAAACATAAACCTAGATTATTTTTTATATTACAATATTAGCTGTAAAAGCAAAATTATGCATTCTAAACTTACTCTGAATAATGCATTCTATTTGTTTAAAATTTTTCAACTTAAAAATAAACTTGCACTTATTTTCTGTGAATATTTTTGGATAACATAAATAATTTAAATTTGGGAAATCAAATGATAACAAGTTTAAAGCATACATTCAGTGTAAATTTATAAATTGTGCAAGTTCTATTATTTGTCGGAACAATAATAACGATATTATACTTAAAATTCTTATATTTTATTAAAATCAATATAAAAATGCTTTTAAAAAAATTGTTTAAAATCTCTTAGAAATGCAAAAATGATTAAATATGAAGTAAAACGGAATCAATATTTAGAGTTATTTTTGCGTTCATTAAGGCTTGAGATACGGAAAAGAAATTCTGTATTAGTTTTGAGCCAAAAATCTATTTAAACTTAAAAAAAAATTCTTTAGAAATACATATTCAGTATAAAAATCTATTTTCCGCTGAAAGATAATCAAATAATAGTAATAATAAAAATAAATTATTCGCAAAATTGTGTGCGATTTCGAAATAAATTTTCGCAAAAATAAAAGCAAGTATAAATAAAAATGCAAATAGAATAGAATAAATTCTTGAAATACACACACATTTATATAAATAGTATTAATAAAATAGTTCTGAAAAAGAGTGAATATATAATTATTTGGCGATATATGAGACGATATATTAAGTTTCAAACAAAAGGCACATTTTTGCCCAATTCTCTCATTTTTATCACTTTTGCCATTTCGGGCGTATTTTGCCGACCGATTCAAACGCTCGTTTCGAATGCATAGAGAAATTCTGTGCAAAAAATTATATTCGGAATAAGATATGTCATAATCACGCGATATATTAAAAAGCATTTTTTCCAATCAATAAATGCGAATAAATTTTTGCGCGGATCGATTTTGCAATTATTTTACGTGATAATCTATTTATACGTATATATTATTCATACGCTGTATGCTATTTATACATGTGTAAATATATACTGTTTTATTTTATTTTATTTTATAGCAATGACTAATACTTTAATTCGTGATAATAATGAAAAATGATTGGAAAAACACAAGAAATAAATTACAAAAATTTTTAAGTACTTTTAAGTACAATATAATAAATATTAAATAAATAATTCATTCATATGTAGTAATCATTGAAGAGTGAAAGCGAGCGAAAAAAGTTCTCGCGAGCAATTATTCCTCATTTTAGCATGCTCACATCCACCAACATTTGCAATTCTGTCTCACTCTCCGAATTAACAATTTATTTCTCGGCTATAAAAGACCTGAAAACAGGAAAAAGGCCTTAAGATCGCAGAACTCGTTAGATAAGAGGTTTTGTGCGTTTAGCGCCGTTTTGCCGCACAGTTAGCTTCACCCGCGACCACATGATTATGACATCAATTCTAATTCGTTGTCTTTTTTTCTTATATTACAACAAAAATATTTGTTGTCTTTGATTCGAAAAGAAAACATTTGGTTTCGGATCCGCTTATCATAACATGGCATAAATGTATACATAACAACATCAACAACACAACAGGAATTGCGTAAATAATAAAGAAATAGTAAATTTAATTTTACGATTTGCGAGAGAAAAAAATATTTCCAATTGTTATGAATAAATAATTCAATCATTTGTATAGTCAGGTTCGCGCTATCCTATCATAACTTTTCATATTCTCGCTTTCATTTCGAGGCTAAGATTTATTGATCTGTTTTCGCATTCAGTCCATTGTTTTGCTGTACTTTGTTTTGCAGTCAATCAATAAACTGATATATATTTGAATAGTCAATGAATTTGACTCTTCTTTCCGAATACAGCCGAACGAGCGATGGCTTTGAATTCGCGAATAGATTCGACAATATCTGCTCGAAAATACAAATTCTCAAAAATTAATCATGGTCTTTGCAATCGCTAAGTAATTGCAGTCCACATAATATATCGTATTCCTGTCGAACAAATATTCGGCGAAACTATTTATTAGACGTAAAAAATGTTTTCATCAAAAATAATAGTTAAGGAAAAAAATCGACTTATAATCCGAGCGAATGAAAGCAAATGAATCCGAGAATGAGATGAGAAAATCGGTTTCGAAACAAAAACTAGATTTCGAGATAATAGCCAAACAAATAACTAATGCCTACTCCAGAGCAACCGCTTATGTATTCGTCGATACAAATGCCCTAAACGTACGGAACGTATGCGAAGCGAGTGTTGGAACAAAAATAATAATTAGTCTCGAAATCAATATTATTTATATTAGATTACGAGTCGGAGTCTATCTAATGTGTGTTCAGTCACTCCATTATAAAAGAGAAATCTCAGTAATAAAACAAAAGAAGAAAAAAACCAACAAAACAATGAATGTTTATAATAAGCCATACGTTTTCTCCAAGTAATTCATTATTCGTCTATTTTATAGGTTTTTTGTGTCTATTTCTATCAAAATAATGGACATAAAGCCACAAAATTACAGTAAATGACCGAACGCTACAAAAATAAGATATTTAATGCATTTAATCGTTTGTTTTGTTTTGTTTTGATATAACGTTTATATCTCACAGGAAAAGCCAATGAGAGGAATGGGATGTATAAAGAGAATGGGCGAGAGATCCAGATGTCTCGTAAAGAGCGATGCAAAACAAAGAGCGAAAAAAGTGCGAAAAAAGTGCATTGGAATGAATGGCTGCGAAAAATGCCCCAAAAGATAACTTTTTGATAATGTATTTCGGGTCGCATTGAATAACAGCTGCAAATCTGACTATACATGTGCTGAACCCACCGCTCGCACCGAGAGCTCAATACACCGCTTAGTCGTCAAAAGCAAATGTTAGCCCAAAACCGAAGCATTTTTTGGGAACAGATGTGAATATCTATGCATAAAGTGATCTCTTATTCTCAGCTCTTTCTCGACTCAAAGTCTGGCTTTCGTTTCAAACGCAACAAACTTTTCAAAACATATATTTGTTTCGTTCGTATCGCGAAAAATGTGATATTCGCTAAAACCAAACAAATTGCGGCTTTAATTCAAGTGCTTTGGCATTGATTTAAGAAAAATATTGTAATTATTTCTGTTTTTTGAAAACGTGAGCAAAATTCTCAACAAAATAATGCAGTTTTTAGATAATCTATTCTAAAAAAGAGTGTCAAAAAATATCACAAAAATGTTCGCTATAATAGATGATAAAATTAGCATTAAATGCAGTAAAGATACATTAACTACATGGCGAACATTTAAACAGACAAATTTTTAGACAGAAAATATGACTAAGATCTGGCATTTCCTGATTAGCGTTAGAATTAGCGATAAATTATTGATTAGTTTTAACGTCTGTTTTGGCGATTAGTGTCGATTCGAAGAAAACGGTTTCAATTGGTTTGTATTGAGTCGTGAGTCGCGAACTACTGTCGACTTTCACTGCTTTCCTAAATGTCTCTTAAATTTCGATACAATTTCGGAATCGATTCGAGAGTCGGTGTGAGGAACGAGTCAATTGAGTAATGAGTGAATGAGAGGAACGGGAGGGCGGAGAGGCTGGTGTTTGAGACTAACCTGATTCTCGGAGCGGAGAATCTTCAACTGGTCGTTGATGAGGGCATACTTGGCCGCCTCCTCCTTGCGAAGCGCCCGTTCCTTCTTGAGTTCGGGACTCCAGAATGTTTTGATGCTATGCATACTTGAGCCGAGTTTTTGTGTCGTTGCGTCCAATTCCCGCTTAACGCTCCCGTACTGGGACTGCAGTTCGTTAAGCCGGGCCTGAAGTTCCATAACAAAACTGTCTCTACTTTGGAAATGTCTGGGGTCTGAGCCGACGGAGTGGCCGAGACTCGTGTGCACACCCCTGTGCGGGTCGCGGTACGGGTCGTCGATCATAGTCTCGCGGTCGCGGTAGGCCTGCGTCGGGTCGTCGCGCAGGTAGACGGCGCGGTCGAGCGAGCGCTCCCGGCGCTGGTGTCGGGCACTCATGTCGATTCGGTCGAAGGAGCGGTCGCGCGGGTCGCGCATCATGTAATCCCTGCTGTCCATCGGCTCCCTGTCCATCGAGTGGTAGCTCCTGAGGGGCATTCTGCCGGAGCGGGTGCGGGGGCCGCCGTGGGGGCCGTGCATTATGCCGTGCGTTCTCGTGTCCATAATCGGACTGCCCGGGTCGTCGTAATAAGGAAAGCCGTGTCCGTACGCACTACTGGTGCTGAGGGACTGCGGGACGTGTTCGACGGGTAGAGTAATGGGGCTATTATTGCTGGATCTGCTGATGCCGTAGCCGTGTCGGCCTCTGCGTACGCCGTGAGTCGGGCTAATGATGTGTCGCGAAGAGATAGGACTTCCTCTGGCGGATGGCGGCTGTGATATCGAATTCATGTAGGGCTTGGAGGGCGAGCCTCCCGGTCCGAATGTGGGCACATCGCTGCGTCTCATAGGTCGGGCCTGGCGTGACATGTGCCCCATCTCCTGTGCCTGCGATGGGTGGGGGCCATACATCGGCTCTCTTTGCATTGTCCGGTGCTATGCGCTCTGTGCGGTCCGTTCGGCTCTATGCTCGTCACTCTGGCTCTGGCACTGGCACTCGCATTCATCCCAGACATACACATGAGTCCACAGCTACTCGAGTTCTATTCGGTGCACTCGTCGCGGATATGAAGAGCACAAACACTTCCATTCGGCGCCAATTCGATCCGCGACTCAATTCCAGTGATAACTCGATTGCAATGAACTGAAGCGCAGAACTGAGAGCTCCGATAGCTTTCGCTCACTGAGCGCTGGTTCGGAGAGAGTTGGCCAGAGATGTCATGTCTTCACTGCTGGTATCGCAGAGTTCGCGAACACAACACTTGGACTAATAGAGTATCGGATATATAAACAGAGTTTCGGTATTCACAGCCGTGTCAGCCCTCACAGCCCTCTCCAGAACTGAGTCACCATTTCTTGCAAACCTTCAGCCACTTATCGAACAGTCGAACAGTTATTCGCGAATAATATCCAATACAACACACATTGATGTGAACGCAGGCCTCTGTCGTACTCCAGCTCTCAAGCCCTACATATCTAGAGCACAGGCATACAGACCTACCAGACCTATTGGAAACACTGGAAACATTGTAAACAGTGTTCGAGTCCTCAACAAAATACTTTGCTCTACGGCTGCACTAGTATTGGCACTTCTCCTTCGGTGCTCTGCTTCGCATATAGGGTGCGGCCCAGAAAATCAATACCAGTTCGCTGTCTAACTGCTGCTTAGACTCGTGTGGCCGACAGCGCATCCACACCACCACTCACTCGCTCTCTGCTAACTGTGCTAACTCTGCTCTCTCTCCCTCACTCACGCACGCACTCTCGCGCCGATACCTTCCGAATACTGCTTTCCCAAGAATAAGACTATTGACACACAGACTCACACACGAACTCATGAACTGAGAGTCCCTTTCCGGTCGACACTGCGAGTGCACAGGCGATCAAAACCTACACCGAATCCAATCACTCGCGCACTCCAGGGGTTTGGATCGTAAAAAAGTTCGACTATTGTCTGGAATTGCGGTTCAAATAACGCGACGCACAAACAGCTCAACCACTTGAGCGCTGGTCAGCATTCCTGCCCTTCAGTCGCTGATCATTATTCTAGTCATGAATTCTAACTCTTTTTCTTCTTTCGATACGTTTTTGCTTTTTATAGAAAAAAAATTAAGTCTTTGTTTGAATCGTTTCGGAAATGTTTTTAAGAAATAAAAACTTTTTTTTACGAAAATTCTTTATAAAGTATTTCAATTGCTTTTAAAATTTGACCAAAACGTAGGAATAATTTACAAATTAAATGCAAAAATGAATACCAATTCGCGAATCGGTTATGAATTGAGACAATCGATCGGTTCGATTGCCGACTCGTCGCTGATCTCCGTTAACAAGAATTTCTCGATTTTTGTTTTGTCCACAACTTTGAAATAACCGCTGAATTTCGATCCCTTGACGAACAACGGGAACCACATTCGCACGTCTGTCCACATCTGGTCGTACGGCAGGTCTGCCATCGAATGCCATTTCGGAATCATTTCTGACGATTGCGTCCAAACGTAAGTCAAATACGAAAAATGTTTTTATTATTAAATTTCTATAAAATGTTTGAAATAATTAGAAAAATCGAATCAAATGCTTAAGATTTCGATCGGATTAAGTGCAGCGAAATCCTAATCTTTCATAACTCCTAAACCGATAGTAATTCCTAATCCTATATAAGGCTTACAGTAATAAAAGGCTTAGAGTTTTGGCACATATTTAATGAAACTTTTTTAATAAAAATATATTTTAAAATCAAATAAAAAGTTTTGACAAAATAGCAGAAATAGTAGAAACAAAGCGAAAAGGGATTAAACCTTCGGATTCGCGCGGCTCTCCATCGACCGCATCGGTGGCGAAGAGGTGGACCTCCATTAGGAACGGCTTGTCGTCGAAATCGAAGGTAAGAATTGCAAACTTTTCCAGTGAATCGCAAACCAGTGAACACTCTTCGAACAGCTCTCTGACCGAAAAAAAGGTGAAATTTTGTCAAAATTGCTATAAATTTATCGTTAATTAAATGGCAGACCGTTTGGCCGCACAGGCAATGCTCTCCCCGGCCTCGACTTTGCCGCCGAAGCCGTTCCAGAGGCCAACGCCGTGGCCTCTCTTCTTGAGGCCCAACAGAATCTGATCGTTATCTGTGACCCAAACCAGTGTTAAGATCTGTTTAGTCTTATAAACCATTTGAACGCTTAGACAGAGCTCTCGATTGTGTGAAACCTTTAACGCGATTCACAAACAGTTGACATACAAGACATACACTGTATTTGCGCCAAATCTATGACAAATGTTTGACATTTTTACAGTTTTGCGATTTTTAAACTATAATAAGTCTCAGAATATGTTTTGGGTTTAAAGCAGAGGATTTAAAGGTAGTGTAAAGACATTTATTTTACAATACATACTGTATATATGTTAATAGAATATTTTTATATTATACTTGTTATTCTTATAATTTTTTATCTTAAATTAATAAAATGTAGTTAATTTAATTATTGCTTTAAATTAACATTTAATACATGAGTTAAAACTAAAAGATTTTATCGTTAATTAAATTAAAATAATTTGCATATATAATAAGATTCCGAATTTGTTTTGAAATATTACTTTATATCAATTGAGTATTTGAGAAATTTTAATGCTATTTTCATTAATATTAATAGCAGCTATCAGAAGTTTAAGAATTAGTTTTGTTTTTTGAAAGTTACTTGACAAATTATAAAAATTGATTGTTAAAATTTATAGAATGTTAAGGGATAGGAGCATAAAGTAATTAGATAAAAACATACCAAGCTGAGTTTGAATAATAAAATAATTAATATTTTAAAATAATTTATTAAATATATTTATTTATTATTAATATTAAATTTCTCTAAAAGTACTAAATTTATATTTTAATATTAAAACTCAAACAATAAAGACTCGGAGCTAAGTGTTTGACTGTTTTACTATTCGTTTAACACTGTCTTAGTTTTTATTTAGAATACATTTGAGGAAACATAATACATCATGGTAGCAAATAAGGATTTATTTATAAATATAAAAATCTATATTCTAAACTGGTAAAACTGCATTTTGGCAACTTTTTATCAAATTAAGAATGCCAAATTTTGACATTGACTTCGTTTTTATTATAATAAATTTTTTTTTAACAAACTTTAAATTAATTAAATATTCTAAAATTATCTATGCCACTTAATGAATAAATTTTTAATATAATTATTTTTTATATATCTTACCTGTTATTTAATAAATGCCACTAAACTCAATATTTTTATAGCAAATTTAAATCATTTGATTAGTTTAATTTTATTTATCTTATTAAACATAATATAATTTTTTAACTTTTAATAAAATAATTATTTACAAAGTAACTAATCAAATAGGTTTTTTTTATTAATAAAAATACTTAATCCATTATTGCTGCAAGTTTAAACTTGACACAATTTTTATATAAATGTTTTTGCTGTTTATTCTAAGAATCTAGATTTTTTATATAGTCTAAATATAAAATGAAACAGAATACAATATTTTGTTGCATTGTAATGGAAAATTTATGTTAAAAACTGACCAAATGTTTGCTTTATAAAAGTGATAGCAAAAGCAAAAAGTTGTTTGTTATCAATATTTTTGTTATTCAATAAACAGTTTAATGAATAGATGAAAGAATACAGAATTTGTCGAATTGTGCAAAGCTTTTGACAATTCAAGCATTCATTAAACGTTTGAATTATTTCCAAAAGCCTTTATTGACAAAAATTTCAAAAGCATTGAATTAAAAGCTTTAGTTTTGAACTAAAAATTGTATTTCAAAATCAAATACAAATTCAATAGTAATTCAGAGAATTGACATTCGCATCAAATATATAAAGAATCGTAAAAACGGCGAAAACTTTCATTCATAACGAGTAGGGAAAGCAGACAACTGTCTAGTGATCTAAAGATGTCACCGAATGTCTACTTCATATCAGTTTTATTAATGATCGCGACTTTCAAGCCGTCAATCGACTGCCAGAACGCGAATACAGCGAAGAATTCTCAAACGACTAAACTGTTTGAACGACATTCGGATAATATTCGGCAATCGTTTTGCATGAAAAAGGCCATAACAGCCGAACAATGGGCTAATCTTAAGACCGAATGCATTAATCCGCGAATCAATCAATTAGTTCCGGTGAGTCGTCGCCCGGATTCGCATCTATGCTAAACACTCTAAACACTCGCCAATCGATTCCACATTTCTCTCATTGTTTCCGAAGGAAAATGCAATCAATGTTTGGCAGGAATGCAGTGAAAGAGTAAAGGATTTGTGTGATGACCAGCAATGGATGGGCGGAAAGGATTGCGCCAAAGAGATGCTTCGGGATCAGGATATCGGGGTATTTAACACTTTCTTTTATTACATATATTCTTACTGTTTAGTTATTCTTTTATTGCAATTTTGAATAAATCATTGAAAGCAAAACTCTTTAATTAAATTAACTTTTTTTTATATTAAATACTCTAAACAAAGAATTAAGCATGGTTATCAGTCCGGGGAACACTAAATAATAATTTGGCTTAATTATCCATGCCTCAAAGTGGCAGTGAATCTAATTTACTAGAGATTGATTAATATTGATAAATTAAAGAATTTTTTTTGGAATAAGAATGAACAAATATCTTATTTCTATATCTCTTTCACCAAAATCTATGTTTATTTTGCCAACACCCTTTCTTAACCCTGATTATTATAATGCAGTGTGTTACTCAATATAAGCACCAAAATTCCAGATAAGAGAATTCAAAAATTATTCAGATTAATTTTACAATTTTTCCATTTAGACCAAAATGTTTTTGTTTTAAACATCGATTATATTTGAGTTAAACCTATTCTCGAAAATAAATCAATTCTGATATCAATTTATTTGATAAATGAGCGAAATATGCAAATATAGTGCATATTATTTGGAGAAAACTTTCGCCTAAACTCAAACACATATTACACTGTATTTAATAGGAATTGCAGATGTGGTACAAAACGAGAGTGAGACAAATGACAAGTAATTTCAAAATGATCAAGGTTTGCGATGATTACTTTAAAAACATTTCAAAAACAAATTCAAACATTAATTAAATTAAACACTTATTTTGCTTATTAAACAGACTTGTTATCAACAGCAGAGAAAAGTGGCATAAAATGCAATTCAAAAACCAAAACTCAACGCATTATTTCGATTGAATTTATTCGCGAAAATAGAAATCGATATAAAATATGCAAATTTCGAGCATTTAATTAAATAATATTTTAGCAAGTTGTTATTTTAATCGCGAAACTTTTTTCGCCACTAATTGCGTAGACTTTTCACATTAGCGCTGTGTTTGCGTTTAGCGCTTTTGAATTCGTTGTAATCGAGGAATCCGTCATTATTTGTGTCGTCGGTTCGCAAAATCATATCAATTACCGCTGTTTTACACAATTTTTTTGATTCAAAGATTAGTTTTTGTTATAAAGTTTTATAAAATGTAACAATTGTTTAAACATTTGAATAAAAATCCAAACCTGTATTATATTCGAAAGTATGAGTATTTTGCGAATGAGTATTGCTGTGGTTGTGCTTATCGTCGTGTCGGCCCAACATCGCCAACATCTCCAATCCGTCCAATAATTTATTTCTGTCGAAGTCATGAAAACTACGTTAAGAATCAGACAAAAAATTCATTCAATTAAACATGTTAGTATAAGTAGTTTTTGTTTTAAACTGTTTACTTAAATATATGGAAATCGACTTCTTGTTCGCTGTCGACCGACTTGCCGTCCAAACCGAAATGAGATCCGTAATGATAATCCATTTCCTCCTTTATGTGCTCGAAGTGGCTCTTATGCCTGCAATCGATGCAAAACACGTTTTACTTATCTATCGAATTGTTGATTAAATGTAACGAACGGATCGGTCTGATTGTCGGTGCCGTCGCCGTCGCCAAATATATAGCCCCAGAACCCGCTCGGGTCCTCCGGGTCATCCTTGACCAGCTCCTTGATGTCCAACTCGACGGCACAGACAACCGGCAAATCAAATGACATTTCGGCCAAAAACAGGACAAATAAAGCGGAGATTTGGAAAAAAGTCTTCATTTTGTTTATTATATTTTAACAAAAATTAACATAATTTACACTTTTGTACAGTAAAGCTATTATGTGTTTAGAGCAGATCCATCGACAAGGAGACCATCTGCTCCTTAAGTAAATAATTCCGTTATTTTGTTATAATAACTTGTGTTTCAACTATTAGCTAATTTTGTTTTTTTGGTAATTTTAGCGTCAAATCAGAGAATTTGCAAATAATTATCGCTTTTAATGTGAGTCTCACAACACATATACAACAGATCCATAAGAGTAGTGACTGTTCGGTCGAAACACCACAATCTCTCAGACATATCGATAACGAGTTTAAAGAGTGTCTTATTTACAAATTATTTTCAATTTCCATCAGATATGAGATAAGAGAATATTTTTCGATGATTTTGCGAAAAAAAAACTCGAATCGAAACTCCATTCCGATTCCACTCTAAGTAACACTAAATTCGCAAAATTATTATATTTTAACTCATTTTTATATAAATTGTTATGTTGTTTGAAGTTAGAGGACATATTCGTAATAAGTTTGTAGTCTAATAGCTATTTATAAACACAATACAAATCATAATTAAAATAATCCAAATCATAACAATTGAATGAAATAAATATACAGTATAAATGAATTTTCAATAAAAATGACAAAATTATAATAAGTATTTTCATTGATAGCATGTATAACGAGGTATTGTTTTTTTTTTTTGGAAAATCACTCAATACTTAAGGACTACAACTGAAACGATTTGTGTGTAATTAGAAAATACTATCCAGAAGTTTAAAACAAATTTAGCATGTAACCGCACAATCATTTATAGAACTGTTATACAGAATATATTTTCTTTACATCAAGTGATTAATTAAATTCTTTACTACAGTATCTGATACTAAATTACACATAAATATGAGTTTTCGGTATTTTTCTGTTCCTTTTATTTTATTTTTTTCGTTATTGCTTTGCATTTCATAATTCAATAATTTGTTTGTTTTGTTGAAAAACCTATAAATTTTTGGCCACAAAAACAACTGACAAATATGTACTTGCTACTTATTGTACAGAATAAGAAAATGCTGGGTTCAAATAGGTCTGTGGATAAGAGTGTTAACACAAATATTTTGCAACTTTTCGCCACACAATTCCGACTCCGGTTAAGGAATTTACAGTTATTGGTAATTACGGCTATTATTGGATTATATGTAATGTTTTGTAATTTAAAGTAATATTTGATATAATTTCGTAAGTATTTGAAAGTCAAACGGCAGTGGTTTTCAGCAATCTTTTAGCCAACAGTTAGTATAGTATTTGTCATAAAATAAGTGTATTTTAGGGAAACTAGAGATTAATAAAAATATATTTAAGACAAACCGCTAGAGATTCAGGCATTTAAGAGATTCTAGAATTTTAAAAACTAATTGAATCTAAGTATTAAAAAAAGAACAGTCTAATTATAAAATTAAATGCTTTAAAAACAAATATTTGACTAATAATCAAAAATAATAGTAAAAAATCGAAATCGAAATAAAAGTAACGATTGATCACAAATGCCTCGCAAATGACTTAAAGGCCAACAAAACGCAATTGTTTTACGAATTTGGTTCTCAATATCCGTCGGCGAACTGTCGCTGCTGTGGAAAGTGCGTCTGCGCCGGCATCTGCTGTTGAGCACCCATTTGGTCGCCGAATTGGCCCATTCCGGGCTGTGCGGGCGCTCCCATCTGGTCGGGCATTGGCTGCTTGTGATGGAATTGCGTCTCTTTGAAGACAAACCACATACTGGCGGCCCAGAGGAACACATTCGCGAATCCGAATATCTGTGCAAAACAATCGGATAATCGTTAGAATAATTGGCCAATAATTTCGTGTTAGTGTGACTGACGAGAGAGATGTTAAGTGACGTCCACTTTCCGAGATTCGCTTCGTGGCAGTGCTCGCCATTGGGTTGACCGCAGAACTTGATTTGGGAGGACAGGTACCCCGGATTGGTGTAGTACTTCACGTCGCTCACACCGGCAGCCCAGGCGCACGCGCCCGCCAACCAGAATATGGTTAGCACTCCAGTAGCCGCCATATCAATGACCGGAATCAATGGATTGCTTTCGTAGTAATGGCTGCCGAATATGTAGAGCACAAGACATGCGGTCGAGTAGAGGAAACTTAAGACACCGGTCGCCACATAGAACTGCGCCGAACTCGAGAAGTCCATCGGGAACTCCACCGCTTCCATCTCCTTGCTCGCGCAGGTGTCCATCACATTGAACTTCCGGCCCTCGAAGTTGAACGGGTACTCCACGTCCACCTTCACCTTATTGACGGGAATTCCTTTCGTGTTATTACGACAGGTCTGGTCGAGCGCTACCGTCGTGTCGAAGCCGGAAGTGGTCGCGAACGCCAGTATTGCGAAGATCTGCGGAAAGCAAAGCAAACGATTGGAGCGACACTCGCATCGACTCGAATGGCGTGAATGCAAACCAATGTAATGACGCGAATCATTCCGCGCGGCTCTTGTATGACACGAGTGTTGTATTGCGTGAAATCCATTCTCTTTGCGCTAATTCCAGCCAATTATTACCGACAACTAGACTGCACGACAACAACACAAACATAAGGTCTTTCCGTTCAGTTATGCACTTTTATTACTGTATAAAATATTCTATTCCTATATATGTATTCATTTAATTAAAATTTTGCCAAATTTTCATAACCCGAATGAATAGAGAATTAGAATCGCTATAAAAACAAATATTTATCAAAAACTAATTGCTAGTGTGTCGAGAAAGCGTAGGGTTAAATGAGACAAAGGTGTGCCTTAATTATACATTGCTTTTAATTAGTTTACATTCAAAATCTGTTTATAATGAATGCAAAAATTGCTAAAATGAGTCGACTGTTTGTTTTAATCTATTCGAGGTATTCGCGTGAGAGTTAAAATGTAAGCATGCTACGTTTACTCTCAATGAGAAAGTTCTGAACTTAATTAAAAACAAAATTATTATTATTATATATTAGTAGTACAATGGTAGTAATGGTCAGTCTATTCCTACATATTAGTACATTGATAGTAATCAAACAATTTGGCAAAATCATATACTGTACTGCAAAAATCGAGCTTGCTTATTTAACGATTGCTATTACCTGTATATTGTTATACAGTACTAACTTATAAATTTATCCAGGAGCAAAATTTAATATTTATCCCTAAACTTAATACTAGTAGTACTAATAACTTATGTAAGTTAGTAGAAAAATATTTATATTATACGCTTCTTATTTAGTTTTGCTAAGTGTTATAATAATATGTTACATGTTTAAATATTAAATCTAATTTGTAAATATAAATAATGTTCTAAGCATGTAAAATCTAATAAGGGTCATAGCAAGCGCAAATTTTTGCAGTTTATGATGATAATTTGATTAATTTAAACAAATTATTCCATATAAATATTAATACTAAATACAAAGTGCATGCTAGTTTATTAAATACTCAGACAAATAAGTCATACGTTTAAAAGTAAATACATCTGTCACAATTTTATTTCTAGCTTCATACTATCTAGACAAATTTTTAAAAGCAATTTATAAATAGTCTAATTTGCAATTTTTATAATTTAATTTTAAATTAGCCTGAATAAAATAAGTAATAAAATAAGAATTGTAAAATGGCGAGAATATTCTAGCATAGAGTAGTATAAAATATCCAAGCCGGTCAAAGTCTACATGCCCTTAACATGTACGTTCAATTAAACAAGTTGTTCGCATAATTTAATATAAGCTGCATAAAATTTTTTATATTCCGAATATACATGCAATTTGCGGAATAATAAAACAAAACATTGTAATAATTAGTGAACTCGTTGTAAGTTCACTAATTCATTCGCTAAACGACATGCTTTGCATTGCATTTGTTTCGTAAGTCGACTAACAAATCAATTGTGACTTATATCGCAATAATAGGCATAAAAGCATTTTTTATACAGTATTTGCCATTACTTTCAGTCATACAATCGCTTGAATTTATTTTATCGATTCATGAAATTCTCTGTCCATTCAAACAAATACAGATCTGGGGGTAGTATGAGAGGCGATGTGGGTTTGCAGATACCAGGCCTACAAACCGACTCAAGAGTCTTAGCAATTCCTAATTAAATGTTACAATAATTTCAAACAAATTCGCAATTCTGTCAAATGAGTGCAATATTCAAAACTTGGATTAAATTAAAAAGTTTTCGTTATATCATTGCAATTGAAAGCGAGAAAGCGGTGTAAACCTCGAGTGTGTCTCTGAATACTCTTTCGAGAAATTCATTTTAAGGCTAATGTCTCTCAAAAGAAAAATTAGAAACTAATGAAACAACTGATATGTAAAATGATTGTATGGTTTGAAACAAAAACATTGCGAAAAGCAATTCGATATTAAATTAAAATAAAAGATAAGAAAAATCCAATTATAGCCGAAAGAGACAAAAATACAACTTTCGACACACGAGAGGCGATTAACTTTATTACAGCGAAAATATTCGCATAAATTTCAATATTATTCTCACATAGAATTATTCTTGCTTAAATTTGTGATTATTCTTGATTAAAATTCTAAAACCAAACCAAAAAAATCTTTTAAAATATTTATAAATATTTCAAATGCATAAATATAAGCATGATAATTTAATTGAATCTAAATAAATAAAATTTAAGCAAAATTGAATGATTAAAGAGCAGCTAATTGAGCGTTAAAATTAAATTAGCATGTATAGTATATATTTGAGTGTTGGCGGTTGGAAATTAGAGTAATTTGTTCAGGCAGATGGATGAAAAGATCTGAATGCGAATTAGCAAGATTAATTTGATTTAAGGCTAATTAATAGGAAGAAACCAAACGTTAGATTCTGTGCCGAAAGTAAGAATCAAATTATCGCAGAATTTCATTCAATTCAGTGCTTAAACTGGTTATCAAATCGACGATTCAATTAGCAATTAATGCATTCAATTGCGAGTATTATCTCGTTTTACGTTCTGTTTATGATTACAATAATTCGTTTCGAAACCCAAAACCAAACAATAATTAAACAATTTTTCGCATAATTTCAGTCAAGGCTTCGCATAATTGGCATTCACTTCATTAGAAACAGTGGTTTACAGAAAACATTCGCTTCTGTTGTCTATAATTCACTTTTTAGGCATGAATTGCATTCTAATTCAATACTCACTTCTCGCTAATTATAACAAATTATCGCAAATTATAGCAAAAATTATTTCTAATTTCATTAAAAATATAAAACGAGAAATAATTTAAATAAAAAAATAACAAAAATATAAAACTGTAAACGAAGTAAACAAAACGCAAAATTGATTTATTGAATAAATTTATTGCAAATAAAAATCAATTCAGAAATCATTAATTGAATTAAATTCTTGTCTTAAAAATCAATCAAAACATTCGCAACAGAAGTGGTCAGACATTCCGTGCGATAAGAATCGCAAGAATGACGTAAAACGCGAATCAAATCCGGAATTTGAGACAACAATCGCCTAAAGGATTGCAAATCAATGGTAAATACAATTCGCGACAAACCTTGAAATGAGTGAATGAAATGAGCGATAAATTCCTCTCAATTGAGATTAGCGGCGATTCTCATCAATAAACGGCGAATACGGCTCACGAGTGCTAAACGAACCGAATTAGAGATCGGCTTAAAGTCGAGGCGTTTCGTCGTTTCGGTCGTTCAGTGCGAGTGTTGTCCTATTCTTAGTCTCTATTCGGATATTATTTTTATTTAGAAAATAAATGAAAAACAATATTATATTAAACAGTGATTCGCGAAGAACAGCGAAAACTGCGCCTAATTTTCGGTACCTTTTCTCGACTCGAGTCGAAAAGCTCTCCCAATGAGACAGCGGTTCAACTCTATTAGCGATGCGATGTATCAGTGAATTAAAAAAGGCCTACAAATAGTGGAGCGATAATAGTGATGGATAGCGAAGTACAGTCGAGAGGGAGAGGGAGGAGAGGGGGAGGAGAGAGAGAGAGAGAGAGAGAGAGAGAGAGAGAGAGAGAGAGAGAGAGAGAGAGGGAGAGAGGGAGAGGGAGAGAGGGAGAGGAGAGAGACCTGCGCTGAACACTCGGAGTGTTACACTCCTGGAGAGGGAAGAGCTCTCACGCGAGCAGTAGAGCCAATGTAGTCGTAGTCAGAGTTTGTTTGCAATGCCTGACAAACCAAACAAACGACGTCTGATTGGGACGTAATTTGTGTGAATATATTGTCAAAAGCGCTGCAAAACGTGACTCAACAGAAAGACAGCGATAATTGAGTGCAAGTCTTGAACCGATTGTCACTAATTGAGCGCTAATTGTGAGCCAACTGTCCGCACGATGTTTATGACCCGTTCCGAGTACGACAGGGGAGTCAACACCTTCTCACCCGAAGGCCGACTCTTTCAGGTCGAGTACGCCATCGAAGCCATCAAAGTATGTCTGCAATTGTTCCGTCCGTTCAGTCCTTTCATTCAATTGTCTTATGTCTTATCGCACCGATAGTTGGGTTCGACAGCCATTGGTCTTCAGTCGAGCGAAGGCGTCGTATTGGCCGTAGAGAAGAGGGTCACCTCTACGCTCATGGAGGCGAAGGCTACCGAAAAGATCGCCGAAATCGATAAACACATCGGATGTGCGGTCAGTGGTCTTATGGCCGACAGCCGGACAATAGTG
This sequence comes from Metabelba pulverosa, assembly GCA_034697605.1. Taxonomy (NCBI): domain Eukaryota; kingdom Metazoa; phylum Arthropoda; class Arachnida; order Sarcoptiformes; family Damaeidae; genus Metabelba; species Metabelba pulverosa. The sequence continues at coordinate 64,488 of JAQIXC010000018.1, forward strand.
GACAGGGCCCGGGTTGAGGCACAGGTATGTTTGGGTGCAATGACGTGGTGTCGGCGTTTAGTTACAACTGTTTCGTTGGACAGAATCACTGGTTTCTGTACAACGAGAAGATGTCGATCGAGTCGGTGACTCAGGCCGTGTCCAACCTGGCCATACAGTTCGGCGATTCCGATAATGAGGGCAACGCCATGAGTCGGCCCTACGGAGTGGCCATACTCTTCGCCGGCACCGACGACAAGGGTCCGCAGCTCTTTCATATGGACCCGTCCGGCACATACGTGCAATGCGACGCTAAAGCGATCGGCTCGGGCTGTGAGGGCGCGCAACAGGCCCTACAGGAGGCCTACCATAAGGTGCGACATATTTGCGTAGATTTTGTGAAAAGTGTCTAATCTTTTGTGTCGAATAGGGAATCGATTTGAAAGAGTCGTTGAAAGTAGTGCTGAATATATTGAAACAAGTGATGGAAGAGAAGCTCAACTCCACTAACGTCGAGGTCGCGACCATTACCGTCGGGAAGGGCTATCATATGTTCACCAAAGAAGAGGTCGAAGCCATCATTTCCAGCACTGAGTGACCACTGATTCAGTTATTGCTGTTAACAGTCGACTAAACCCTATCTTCTATTAAACTTTTGACTTATTTTTTATTTAATAAAAACATTAAAAATACAAAACTATTTGAAATGAACTTTGATTTCAGAGACTATTTGACACAAAATTGGTTTTAATTGTTTGAAGATTTGGTTGTTCTCTAAAAATATTCCCAAATTTTGTTCAATTGATTGATATTCTAGTTTGTCGTCAGAATTGAAATGATATTCGAGATCTGATGAGACTCTTCGCGAATCGATTGATAACTTTTAAGTAAAAATCTATAAAATACTTTCGAATACTGTTTGGACTCAAGACCGCAATATTCGGTCAAATCTTTTGGCCATTGATGTCGACTCTGGCGTTATCTCTGATCTCTTTGAACGTGAATTCCTTCACAAGCTTTCCGTTTTCGAAGACCGTCTCCAATAGGTCTTTGAAGTCGACTTTCTTACTCTCGTCCTGTTGTTCCTCATGAGTGATGAACTTCTTCTGAGTTTCGTTGTACTCGAGACTAAGCACTCCCTTCTTCGACGACTTTTTCGGATCGGTTTTCGGGTCTTTGTAGACATTGACGGGTTTGCCGTCGATCTCGGCGTACGAGCACTTGAAGGCACACATATTGGTGTCTCTGTGGACGCGCATCAGAAGCGAACCGCCGCTGCCGAAGACGAAGTTCTCGACACTGAACCCGCATTGGGTGATGCGCTCCAGTATTATGCGCAGGGAGTCGATGGATATGCCGTCGCCTTGTATTAGACGCAAATAGTTTGGCAATACTTTGTATTTCTTGCTGTTTATAGTGCAGTCGCTTTTGAACGCTTCGTACAGAATGTCCAGAATTTTCGGCAACACTTCGACCGGATTTCCCGAATCGGGTCGAATGACCAGAACGTTGCCGGACGTACTGCCGCGCTCTATGACGGCGTCCTTCAGCCGCTGTCCCCAAATCTTTTCACAACATTCGTAAATGTCATAACTGTCCGAAACCACAGATATGATGCCTTCGGGAAACTCCTTCAGCATATGTTCGCACGCTTTCAGTTCGCCGTCGAACAGGTTGTCCGGGTTCTCGAACGCCGCCCAAGTGGTCATCGTTGAGTGCTCCGTCGCCGGCACTGTAAGTGCAAAATACCAGTTAGTTCTCACATACCGGTGCACTCACTGCCCATTTCGCACCTGAAAAGCCGGCCATCTCTTCGTCGTAGTATTTAGAGATCAGTTGAATTCCAGCCAAAGTATCGGTGCCGCAGAAGTTGACTAAATGCGCGGCACCGCCTATCGCCGCTTGCTATCGGTGCCGAAGTTGTGGTCAAATTTTGTTTAGTTAACAAACGATTCGAATCATTGCATAAATCAATGCAAACCTCGACCGACGAAACGCCTCGATATCCGAAGTCATGCAACTGATAGATCACTTTATCCAAAGAGTCGGCAGTTTTGTGCATATAGTCGGCGATTATCACCTTCTGGGCCCTCGAGAGTGTGGCCACAGTCATCGGATACCAACACTGGACCAGAAGTGTCTCAAACCTAACATTAGACCAAAACCGCAATTAATAAGTAAATTGACGTTAACTCGAATCGCATACCAATTGGTAATCCAGGGAACCGTCGGATCGGTGTTCTCGACCGTAAACAAGACATTCTGAGTGGGAATAACCGCTCCCTCGGGAACCGCTCGGATTTTTAGTGGAAGGTATCCGTTGTGCTCACGAAGAATGTGTTGCCATCCGATCTCATTGAACAGATCTCTGCCGAAGTGTCTTTTGCAGAACCCTTTCGCTTCAGTGATCTTATCGGCGGTAATGACTTGACCGCAGAGATAGCGTTTGAGGATATATTGGAGACCAAAGAAGACGGTGTTCTCGAACCGACCGCCTCTGCTCTCGAAATACGAATACAGTTTTGTCGTATTCGGCGGGTATTGCTTCCAATGAGTGATCTGACCATTCAGTCAAACAATTAGATTGTCAGTCAATGTGTGGATCAGTTGCGGTACAAACCTTATATGAATCGGTGATGAGAATGATATTATCGCATGGATTCGATGACATGTTCTTCGGGTGAGGACTGGCTTTAACTCAAGTGTTTATGACTTATAAATGATTTATGACTCGAATGTAAACAAATGTCAAAACATCTGATGAGAGACTCAAACCCTTTATAGGCTGTCGTTAAGAGCCAATTGGCAACGAGTTATCACTCGTATTAGTGACTAATTCAATAGGTATTGGCATTGGTTTGATCTTGCTTAAATTCGCTCGAAATTAGAACATCGATTGAAATTTAAATCCAATCAAATCTTATCACAATTGACCATGCCCAATTTAATGTACGCTAACTTTGTTTATGCAAAATACTTAGCGCGCTATCTATGTATCGATAGTAGAATGCTGCTTTTATAAACAGCATTCTTTGCTGTCGAAGTTCTTGAAAAATTGTTGTCTGTTTTCGCATTCAGGTTTGCTCGTGTTTATTTTTAAACATGTGTACTTTTTTATTACTGTACAAATTTATCATTTAATATTTTTGAGTTATGAAACCTAATCAAACTCTTCGCTCACAACAGCGTATAGTTTGCGTCAAAATTTTAATTGCATTTCATTATCGATTAAAAACTGCATTTGAATATGATATCTATAATTAATAGAATAATTTTCTCAAATGTTAGCTTGCCCCTTTTAAGAAAAGGTTAATTTTGTACATAAGTTGTATAATTGAGGAAAACTTGGATTGAAATTCAAGTCAAACCACTTCTTCGTTAGTTGTCGTCAATGATAGCGAAGTAATAGAATATTGTGTTTAGAAAACCGGATATTAGTCTCACTTTTAGATCCCAATTGAAAGTCAAGTCAGACATCGGTTTCGCAGTAAACGAGTTATAACTTATCACTCGATTAGACGAACCGAACATTTCTGAAGTCTAATGGTTTGCGAAGAAGTGTCAGAAATGGAAAAGAAAAGCCCGAAAATCGTGCTATTGATTAGCGGTAAGCGAAAGAGCGGCAAAGACTTTGCGGTGGATCTGCTGTCGAAGAGTATCGCCGATTTCGTGGTCTTCCGAATCGCGGCTCCGATTAAACGACAGTTCGCTTTGGATAACAACTTAGACTTCGATCAGCTGTTGGACGCAACGGCCTATAAGGAGGTATACCGACAGCAAATGGTCACTTACAGCGAACGCATTCGCGCGGCTGATCCCAACTTCTTCCTCCGCCTCACCATCGACGAGTCCAACGCCTGGCAGAAGTCCATTTGGATTCTGTCCGACACCCGACGCCTCTGCGACGTCCAGTACTTCAAGACTAGCGAACAGTTCGCGAACACCAAGATTCTGACCGTTCGGATCTGCGCGTCGCTCGACACCCGAGCCAAGAGGGGTTGGCTCTTCACGCCCGGCATCGACGACAAGGAGACCGAGTGTGGGCTCGACTCCTATACCGATTGGGATTATCTCATCAACAATGACGGATCGGATGAAGAACTGAGAAATGCATTGAATCGTATCATTAAGTTATGCAATGAGTCTTAACTCAATCATTGCATTCATTCGAAACAAGAATTGACTTTTTTATCGCTGTTTTATATTTCTATTAATAAGTCTATTATCTGTTTTCTGAATATTTTATCCAAATAAACATTTGCTGAGATATTCTTGATAAATACGAAAATTTGCATTGCTCATTTCTATCTTCGTTTAACATTCAGTTGGATTACATTGAAATAGTTGGACAATAGTTGTGAAATGGATTTGAGAATAATTGATCACAACTTCGAGGTTGGCGTCAATTAATGACTGTTTGTTTTGAGAACCGATGGGTTAGTGGTTATTGAATGCGAATATAATTCGATTAATGCATAGCACATAACACACGTGTTTGAGTGACTCTAATGTCGATTTCGTTCCACTTTCGCCAACCGATAATCAGCGGTTCAGACACTCAAACACTCGCTTTCAATGCAAATCCATTCTCTCGTTTCGAACTTCAATATTGATATAAGACTATTGTGTCAAATATGACAATGAGATTCATATTAATATAACTGAATAAAAACGCAAATATTTGTTAAAATCAATATAATTTTTAGAATAAAATGCTAATTCTATATAAAACTCGGATTAGACTTATTTTGAAGTTGAGTTGAGTTACCAAATGTCTGCTTCACTAAAAAGTTTTTCGACTCAATAGTGAAATGAATTTATTGCTTATACTATCGCTTATCGTATTTTGCAATCACGTTGACTGTCGCACATACCTGGCCGCCAGTGCCAAACAGCTACGCGACTATCTTCGGGTGGCGAGTCCGGGCGATACCATCCAATTGCGTGACGGCATATATTCGGGCAATTTTGTGGCCAATCGTATCGGCAGATTAGACGCTCCCATTAGACTCATTGGAACCCAACGATCGGTTCTGACAAACAGCAGAGGAACGGCATTATACCTAACCGGCCGCTATTGGACGCTAAGCGGGTTTACAGTTAGCAGTTCGAGACGAGGTATTGGAGTCCAAAACGGAAAGAATAATATAATCGAAAAACTAATCATTCGGGACATCGAAGAAGAAGGAATAGCTCTGCGACGGGACAGCGACGACAACACTATTCGGAACTGTTTTATAATCAGAACTGGACTTCGATTACCTCAGTATGGGTTCGGTATTTCAATTGGGAGTAACGAACGACAGACCTATAGGGGATATGTCGACAGAAGTGACCGAAACTCAATTCTGAACAACAGATTTCAGACGAATTCGCCCGCAGAGGCCATATATGCATATGAGGGCACGTGTTGTGGTATAATCAGAGACAACACATTTGAGGGCCGATCGGTAACCGTCGCGAACAGCGCTCAGGTCTACAACAGGTGTTGGGTCTCTATCGGCGGCAATAGGTATCGCATTGAGAGGAATAGCGGCAGAAATACCGGAACCGACGGCTTTCGGGTAAATAAATACGAATACGAATTGAAAACATAAAAAATTATATTTAAAAAAATGTATATAATTTGAACAAAAGGTCCGGATGTCTGAAGGGGGTTACGGAGGCGACGCTCAGTCAGGGATTGACCAAAAGAGTGGTAACATTGGGTCGGATTCGGATGACGACCCGCCAGATATGGAGACCCAGGGATGTAGTAATCAATTTAGAGGAAACCGATGCGAAATCAATTCAAACGGATACTGTATTCGAGTGATAAATCCGAGCCGATGTCGGGTTGTGGTGTCGCCGGACAACCGAGTGGTGGGCAATACGGCGCTGACCAACGTTGCCGTTACGAACCTGTAATTACGGGTTTGGTATGTATTCACTCGAATCAAGACAAACAAATTCATAAACAATAAAATTTGTTTTATTTGTAAATTATTTTTTTAAAAACATACAAATTATATAATAAACTATTTATTGTATTAAACAAATAAAGTCTTCATTTAATAATTAAAACCTAATTAATCCAAATATGTCTAAAATGTCGATTAGAATACATTCAACAAATGCTTTCAAAGGATAACTGCAATTAAACTGATTGTTCGATCGTTTCTGAAATTCTTGAATCAATGCAAAAGAATTGTTTGAAATGAACTCAAAATGTGAATAAAATTCTTTTTAATTTACAAATTCTCAACATTACCGATACGTATCGATTGTTTTCAGCAATAATTTTTAAAAATATAAAAACTTTTTTCGGTTTCAGTTATAGAATTAATTTGTTTTTGTTTTAAATATCTGTAAAAATTAGTAATAAATTTAAAAGTCTTTTAATATATAGTTTATCACAAATATTGGAATCTTTCGATTAAATCAATGAAATAAAAGTTCGAAACATTTGCACTAATGATGGGCCGAATGCGGGACTCATTGGATGTATTTATAGGAGAGAGCACTGGCGACGGCCAGAGAGGCGGTGACTGCGCCGCCGATTAGACTCCATTTAAGCCATTTCTTATCAGAATTAGAATCAATACCTTTGGGATGAGTCGACGAACTCTTATCCAATTCCAACATTCGTTTGTAGAGATCTCTTTCGGTCACGAGTTCGCGCTTTCGTTTGGCCGAGTATTTCGTCAGTTCCTGAGCGACGGCCTTATTGTCCGGTTCGAGTGCGAGCGCCGTCTTCAGGGCGTCGATCGCCAGATCCAGTTCGCCCTTATTGGCCAGGATTTTGCCCTTTCGGAAGAGCGCCTTCACATTGCGGGGTTGGGTGAGGAGCACCGCTTCCACCGATTTGAGAGCGCCGTTGTAGTCGTCGATCTTCATCTGAGCCATCGCTAAGTTGTTATAAGCCGTGGATCTGATTTCGACCAATTCGTCGACGCGTTGGTCGCTCTTAGGCGCCGAACCATTGCCTTCAGTGCTTTCCAACGCAGCCTTTCCTTTCACTTCTTTGTCGAAGTGTTCCTTCAGTTCATTCGTCTCTTCGGGATTCAGCTCTTCGTCGGTCGCGTCCAACAGCTTGAGCGCACTCTTATAGCAGGAGATACTAGTGCTGTAGTCCTGGCGCCCGAACCAGAAGTTTCCCCTTTCCTTCTTCCGGTTCCCTAACAATTCAAAACAGGAATTGAGTTAACAAACAGTCGAAGAGTCGGACAACTCGTGAGTCGAATACCGAGTCTGATTCGGTCGGCAATCGGCAAAACGGTCTCCTCGTCGAGGAAGAGGACGTCCGTCAGCTGTACTTCGCAATCGAGGGCCGCATTGGGCGGCACTTCCGCTCCTTTGCCTAACTTTCCGAAAGCGAAGCGAGAATTGATGACTACTCTCGCGGTTTCCTTCTGATCCATGAGTGGTATAACTAAATCCAATCCTTGGATTAAATCAAATTCACCCAAAATTATATCGATTTTGTCGAACGTCTCGGATTCGACCACTTCTTGAGTGTCGAACAACTTAGTCGTCAGTTTGATGGCAACGATACAGCCCTTCGAAGGCCGCGGCTCTCCGGCAACGCCGGGTGTTATCACAAACTTCTTCAGCTCTCCGTTGTCGAGGATGTCGAGCCATCCGTCGTCGTCCTTCTTCTCCTTCTTCTCGTCCTCTGGAATCACGATCTTCTTGTTCTTCAGCGACTCATCTGCTTTGTCGTCGTATTTGATGTCCTCGAGTGGCGGCAAATCCGACTCGTCTTCCGAACTCGGCTTCGACTCGACCTTTGGTTCGCTTTCCGTTTCGATTGGTTTTACGCTTTCGTCGACTATTTCATCCATTATTTCATTTATTAATTATTTAATTAATTTATTAATATTTGGACTAAAATTTGACACAAATTTTCAAATCTGTATTGAAATGAGAAAAATGAGGAAATAATTGATGAAAAGTCTAATTATCTGTTGATTTGGTATTGAAATGAAATGATAATTAATTTCTAGAAATGAATCGAAAACTGAGTCGAAATGTATTTCAATTCTCGCCTCTCGTGGCCTCTGCTGACAGATATTCGATACAAATGTTGAGAAATTTTTCAAATCCTTTCATTTATTCCAAACTTTTTACAGTATTTTCAGGAATTAATAAAATTATATTAACATGAATGCTTTCTTTCTGTATCTTAGCAATCGTTAAAAATTTTGCTATCATTAAGTAAATTAATAAAATAATAAATAATTTATTTAAATTTTGACTGAATAATAATTAATTTTTTGTTAAGGAAAGTTATCTTGATTTAAATCTTACTAGTTTAGTAAAAAATATCAGATTATAATAACTTAACTTAAGTTATATTAATTTAATATAATAATTACTTATCTCTGATAAAATCAGTGATAGATATATCGTTTTCAATGCAATTTTACTTGTTATGATAGCAAACAATTTTGCATACTAAGTTTTTAACTAGTTTAAACTCGTTTAGAGGGTATTTAAAATGCCGGTATAATAAAGTCAATTGTTTAGCATTTACAAATGAACAAAAAATAATTTTGTATAAGTTTGCAAAAATCGACTTGTTATAATATTGAATTGGCAGTACAGTATACAGTATACTAAGCATATAAAAAGTTTTCAAATTGTAGTCACATTTTGGTAATTTTATTTAAAATTGAAGTTTTTATTTACTATGCTACATGTCAAATATACTAAAATACAAGTAAAGTACTTATTTAATAAATTAACACTAAATTATAATAGCGAGTACATTTTAATTGCTAAAAGCATAAATTGTATGTTAACTTTTGTACAGGTATTTTATTATTTTTTCAAGTTACCGGTATTTACACTAATTATTAAATAAATATTTCTATTTATAAATAAACTTATTTTATGATTACTACTAAAATAATGTAAGTTTTAATATATTAATTGGCAGTAAATTCAGTCCACATTTTTGCAATTAATTGAACTTAACTTTGATTTGCAATACTTGAAGACACGACTGAATGACTGAATTGTGTGTCAAATCACTAAACATTATCTCTTCGTATGTCCGACACAAATGTTGAGCGAAAGTCCGGCCTTTAAAGCAATTCTAATTCCGTTTATATCAACAAAATTATAATTTTTAATTCAATTTAAAAAACAAATACAAATATAACTGCTTTTTGTAATCACTAGTTATGAAAACATTTCGATTATTTGAGGAATACGTGGATTCGATGCCATGAGTTGTTGACCACTCCTCGCAAATTCCAAATATACTTCGCGTTCTCCGGCTGTGAGTTATAGTTCGAATCAATTGCTTTGCAAATCACTTCCATTTTCTGACCAGATTTCCAGCCGACGGGCGCCGGTATTTGGCACTAGAGTTGCGTTCATTAATCATTGTTTGAAATTCTGGCACAGGATAGTACCATACCTTCCACAAAGTCCACGAATACGTCCTGTTGAGGTGACTGTCCTCCTGTTCCAGTTCGGCGGTCACCCAATTGACGCCCTGATCGCCCGACACGTCCACTCTAACCACTTTCCGTCCGCCGCCACTCCACGCATACCCTTTCAGTTCAATATTGCCGTTGGCGTCGACTCGAACAGCACTTCCTTGTGTGGGCTCACAGATGGCCGACTGAATGGGTAGTTCTTGAATAGGCGGCGCGCTCTCGAAGTCGACGTTATGCCAGTCTATGTTCGGCGAAAAGCTCTTGTAGTCCTTCCGCTGCCAATGACTATGACTCTCCTCATCGCTCATCACAATCCGGGCCAACCACTTGACATTCCTGGCGCCGACTACTCCTGGAGCTATCAAACGGAGTGGAAAGCCGTGATCTAAGGGAATGTCTTCGCCATTCATTTCATACGCAATCAAAAAGTCATTCTTTGGATTCAATGCCTAAACAATGGATTGAAAAAAGGTTTCAATAATTGAAAACAAATTCTAATTACAGACTAATGACTGACGAGCAGAGCCTCGACACTCGCGCCGTAAGGCATCGACGAGACGTCGAAGTCTAGTCCTTCGAACTGAATGTGTTTGATATTCTTGTCGTCGAAGTCCAAACCGCAGTATTTCAACACATCTGTGAGTCGAGCGCCACTCCATTCGGCGTTACTGATAGCCGCCGAACCCCACGCAAGACCTTTCACTTCTTTGACCTTTCGGTTAATTTAGAAAATGTTTTTAATTTATTTCTAAAATTTTTTGTCAATAATTAAGTAAATAATTAATTCGAAATACTTTATTCATTTCGTCCCTTCGATTGCCGCCGCACTGAATGGCCGAACAGACGGTATGTTTTGGAAATTTGCTTTTAATCTCTTCTAAAGTTAGGGTTTTCGCTGACTTTAGACCAAAGCCTTCGATCTCCAGAACATAATTCTTTAGATCGATTTCAGGCACCGGTAAGTGGTTTCTGACGAAAAACAATTCACTGAAACAATCAAAACATAATTAATTCAAATTAAAAGCAATTGCCAGTCAATGGCCAGTTAGTTGTCGACCGACTGGCCATCGCTTAGACGGCTGTAAATCAATTAATTATTTACTTCGGAGTCAGAAATTTCTGAACGAGTAGTTCTTCGGGCGGTTCGGCGTTAAACGGCTTCACCGATCGGGGTCTGAGTGCCGGGTGTCGCGGCGGGTCGTTCGCGTACGGGTCTTGCAGTTCTTCGGGACCGCCCTTCTGGTCCGTGCGGTCAGTTTCGATGAGATTCCCGATTCGATAGTTTTCCAAAAGAGTGAAAACTTCTTTCGTCTTATGGACAGCAAATAAGGTCCAGAAGGGTTCGAGTGCTCCGCCCGAAGCCATGAGTATCTTATCGCCGCCCGGGTGTCGACCGACGAATTCGGTGATATCATAGACACCGCTTCGATAGGAAACCCAAATCCCCTTCGAGTGCTCGTTATGTTTGGCCACTTCCGCCGCACTATAACTCTTCAAACCTTTCACTTCTCGTCCGAACTCTTCGAACTGGTCGTCAACTTTGGCGGCGATTCGGCTCTTATTGCTGTTGTATAACAAGTATACGCCAACTGTCGACCCAATTGTTGCGACAAAAGCCCCCGTTTTCGACCACTTTGTGCCGAATTGTTTGTTCCGAAAGTCATTGTTTTCAGTCGAGTAATAGTGTTTTGAATTGTAATTACATTTTGTGTTCAGTTTTGTTGCATTTGTTGCCAAACAGTATATGTTTCGCGTATTTTGACTAAAATTTAATAATTTAATTAAATTTGATTTCATTCTAATCGTAATTTTCAAACATTTTTTGCAAAAGTTTTTGAGAGAACCCGTCGTCTCGTCGTATAAACAAAACTTTAGAACCGGTTGTCATATCTGTCCGTACAGTCAGTTCTCGTCATTTTGTCGACTTATGCCACCAGAGCTACACTAACACCGAATGCGTTTTCAAACACACTTTCCTAATACAACACAGAGACTACTCTTATTCACTTTGATGCTTGCTCAATTGCATAATCTCTGTTAAAATAATATAATTAATTAATGCAAAATACTATTTATATGCTGATCTTAAATATATTAAATTATATATTAATTTTTATATTTAAACATTTTAATAAATTATAATGTATAATGTATAATTATAATGTATAATGTATAATTTATAATTTAAGATTATGTTTAAGCATAGTTTGCTTAAATATGATTTATTAATTGCAAGTAACAAATAATAGATTTTAATTACTCTATATTTATTTAAATATATTAAACTAAAAAGTATATACATTAACATGTTTTAATTTGTTTTGCTTTTAAATTATTAGCTTTTTAAACCTAATTTATAGACTATATACAGTATAACTTTATTAAAAGCAAAACAATTTTATAAAATTAGTTTATAAACAATTTGAAGACGACTTATGGTATTGGATCGCATGCTATGAACACATTTTAGACTCTTTTACTCTATTTTTGTTGAATTGCATAACATTTGAAATATCATTAAATCGAATATAACTTAAAGACTTTTGACGTCAGTATTAAAACAACATTTTATAATCTCATTAAATATTTATCTCAAAAATTTAATCGAAAAGAATTTGATAAAAAGACATTTCATATTTTAAAAATTTCAAGGTATTTAGTCATTCATTAATAAAAATTAGCCATTCGTACTGATAATAGCAAGAATCAGTTACTAATGTAAACGAACTGAAACTGTTCACTTTGATAAATAATTAATCAAGGCAAAAAACCAATTTAATTGCATAAATGAACATAAGTTTTCACATCAACTCATTGACAAAAAAGAGAAGCTATTAATGTGCAGGACAAAATAATTAAGTTGGAAAAACAATTTCAACAAGCTACAATTTGACGCATTCTTATCTAATCTATTTAAAGTCCGTAATTAAGGCGAAGTTTTTATCAAATATTGTATGAAATTAATAATTTGGGAAAACGTCCGACGCCTCGGGTTATGACATTTCGGCTCAAAAATATACTCTACAGTAGTCCACATAATCCACTTCGAAAACTATATTCTCTATAATTGACTCGAGATTATAACTTAGTCATGCTTAAATCCTAAATGTAGTCGACGTTAACTCAAGTATCTCGCATCGCATTAGTTTCTCATTTCCGCAATTTCCTAATTGTTATTAAATTGATTGTTTTCTTATAGATAAAATAGATCTATTTTCTCGAAAGAATCGCCGATTTTGTTGCTAATAATGGTGTAAATCCTGCGCTTAATCTTCGAGAAACTCATCGAATATGCAGTACTTGTTATCGTTTAGCTTCGAATAATTGCTGAACTAAATGATGAATTACACGAAAAATTTTATCAATCATTTATTATTAATACAGTATTAAAGTTCAGTGCAGTTAAGATATTAGTCGACCAAAAAAGGCTTAACATAACCATCAAGTTTTCGGTGAAGTTTTTCCATTATATCTTATTTTATGCCTTTTATTGATCGTTTGATCATTTAATTTGAATTTTGCATTATTTTTGCGTAAATATGGCATCAAATGCAGAATTAGACCAAAACAATAATTGCAAGAAGCAATTAGCCGATTTAATTAGCATGTCTCTTTTTGTGAGAAACGATAATCAGTCGATTGAGGCAAACGATTTGGTCGAAAGTCGAAGAAATGAATTGAATAAAAGTGTGGAACTATTGGCGAAAGCCTACCAACTATTCGAGATGAGTGGCGAACAGCCGTCCGAAACGGATCTAACGCTCGCGATAACCGACTTTTTGCTTCGAACGGCTCATAACTATGAGTTGAAGCGATTGATTCGAGACGTTGAGGAAAGAACACGTGAATTAACAGAAGCAGTCCGTGAGGTCGACGCGAAGAACTCGAGCGCCAGGATTGGGATGAGAGACGAGGTTCCGAAGTTGGAGCGAATGGCGGAAAGTATAGATTTTTACGACAAAAAGCGAAGCGAATACTACAACAAGACTAAGCAAATGGAGGCACAACTCAGTGAAGCGAAGTATTCGCAAGACTTGGATCCGATGGCTATCGAAGAGCTGAAGAGCAGTAACGCTGTATTGCGAACGAAAATGCAATCAATGAAAGAAAGACTCGATTCGTATGATTTCGAACCAAACAATCGGTCATTGGCTGAAGAAATCGCTCGAATGAAAGAGAAATTAGAAAATCTCCGGTTTAGTAGTGATGCGAGCGATTTAAATGAATCAAGTTTAAATTGATAAAACAAAGTTCCGTATTTTTAAAACTAATTTTCAGGCTTAGATCAGATTTCCTAATTTTAAACACAAATTCAAATTAAGATTTTGCCAATTCTATGTATCAAAAATGTATGTTTAATTATGTGACTAATTTCCCAAATATGATCTAGATAAACTAATTGTACGGTTTTTAGTTGAAATATTTTTTCGAAATTGTGCAGTAATTTTCACAAATTAAAGATAAATAGTTATTTACGAAGAATTAAATACCAAAAACACTAAAATTGTATAAAATTAAAGATTGTTTTTAGAAGAAAAATCCGGTATTTTTGAGCAAAACATAGCAAAACCAGACTTTAATTATTCGTTTATTTCGTTAATTGGATTAATATTTTATCATG